>JAQGBH010000140.1:0-70581 GCA_034698265.1 Sminthurinus aureus
GTGCAACATCTAAACATTAACCGATTTTGTTCAAATTTTGTACGTTTCGTCAACTCGTGCATATGTAACTATTGAGCGAAGAGCCCGAAAGATTCCGTCACTTTTACTTTTTTTGAGCCACCCTAGTAGGCACCCTCTCAACTAATTTTTGTACAATTGTCTACTTACGTTTTACTGAATGATTTGCAGCTACTGTATTATTATAAAAATGGTTTTTCCCCTTATGTGTGTAGTGCTGTGGTTAAACGGTACCTACGATTGTAGTTGTCGCATCGTGTCGTGTCCTTAAAGTCTGTAAAAATTTAAAAACTCGTACATTTTATGAGATTTACATGTACTAACGTCACCTTTGTTTTATGTTGTTTTTGTACGCTGAATTTTTTTTTGTAATAACTAGTTTCATTAAAAGTACATAAGTACAATAAAGAATAAGATAATGTCACATGAAAATAATACAAAGAAAAGTAAACTTCAATATTATGCAATCATTCATTATATTCATCAATTTCCACAGAAATTTCAAACGGCGTTCAAGTTGAGCAAGATTTCTACAAAATTCCACAATCATTTTCATAGAAATTTGAAACGGCGTCGAAGTCATACAAGATTTTTTTAAAATCCGTAATGAACACCAAATAAAAGAGCATGATTTATGACATACTTCTTATCTGGTCTATAAACACTGAATCAGACATTTGATGAAAAACGTACCTCCCATTTTGTGCATGGAATCCAAAAGTAGAGATCTGCGCGGTTCTCGAGAACCGCAGTTCTACGGTTCCAGAACCGTTTGGTCAAAATCGGTTTTTCGGCATGCTTAACCACAAATATGGACCGACCTTGACCTCTGGGTCAAAGAACCGTTTGTTTTTTGAACGGTTCCACGGTTCTGGTTGTCAGAACCGCGGTTCTAGTTCCGAACGGTTCTCAGACGGTTCCGGTTCTAAACGGTTCTGGATGACTCAAAGTAGACGAAAAATTCCAAAGTTTTGTTGTAAAATTTGTAAGGTTTGGAAAAAACACAGCGTTTGGTAATTATGTTTGTCAAATTTAGCTAAACATTAAGATTCAGAGGTCGATAATGTAATATTTTGCTAGGTTTTAAGGAAAATTGCAGAACCGTTGAGAACCGTAGAACCGTTTGGAACCGTTTAGAACCGGAACCGCGGTTCCGAACGGTTCTGGATAACATTTTAAACGGTTCTACGGTTCTCAAATTCAGAACCGTGCAGATCTCTAGTGAAAACTGAATGGCTCATACTTATAGTATAATATAGCTTCTACTGAATTCTATATGCATTACCCATTATACCTTAATTTTTTATGTAGAAAAAAAATAATCAAAAAAATGCCTCTTTCTATAATCTATAATATCATTGTCTTAGTTTTGAGTTTTTATTTTAGATTTTCTCGTTTTATATAGAGTTTTTTTGCTTTTTAGTAACATTTTGTTTCAAAATTAATTAATTATTATATAAATCATAACCATTAACCGTACGCATCAGAAAGTTTTTATATAAATAAAAGTGTAGTAATGCATTATTATTATGTTTTTTCCATAAATTCTGACATATATGTAGCATTATATATATATTATGATGTTCTTTTTCCCTGTTGTGTTGTTTCTAGTTTTGCGTGGAATAATAAATAATAATCGTCATACAAAGTATAACGTTTCATAATTCATAATCAAAAATCAAAACTATTTATGAGTATAAGGCTTCACCATACTACATGTATTTAAGTTGTAAACTATTTTACATAAATAGCATAAAATATGTATTATGTGTGTATACATTGTATTGTTTTCCATATATTATATAGAAAATATCTTCACCATCCATAATCCATACACACCAATCGTACATACATGATTTTTATTGTATAACATAATGATATACAACATACTCTTGTGTTATTCTCATTTATCATAGAAAAAAAAACAGTTTTTTCTTACAGCTTATACACATGTCGTACCCATCATATATTATAATATAATACGTAAAAGGAATATTTTTCCATTTTCTTTCATTCAAAAATTTGTTATACAACAAAAATAATTGTCCTTCCATGCTATAAATAACAATAATTATTATTAGTATTATATAACCATATACATGATACATCATATACAATATATGTAATGTTTTTCAGATAAGAAACTTACTTGTAAGTAAACTTGCATTCTAATGTAGTCAAATGCCTTTATCCGTCGTTACATAATATTCAAAATCGTCAAGTTTATGATATTGTACGTACTATGGATTTTATAATAACAATAATAATTATTAAATGTTAAATATATATATATATATATATATAAGTTCTTTAAAACTGACTCCACAAAGAAGATAAACGTTGTACAAAAGCTACCACTATACGCAATATATTATATTATGACAGTTGTACTTGTATAATTACGATAATGTATTATTGTATTTTAGATAACATTTATTCATTTTAACGTCTAACCATTTACTGTCATAATATTATATGTAATCCAAAATCCAAAGTATAATATAGATATTTGATTTTCAATATAGACACTGTATGATATATTTTAATTTTTAATATATAAAGCAGATACAAATTAAGAGTTTCAGTTGGTTTTTTTTTTGAACTGGTTGTTTTTTAAAAATAATAATAATAATAATGATGATTATTATTATTATTATTATTATAAGCAAGTAATAAATAATCACGAGATAACAATAACATTGACGAAGTAAATATTAATAAAAGTACATATCATAATAATAATAATCATTATTATTATTTCTTACTATGAAATATAAAGAATATTATATTATCATGTATTTTTTTTTTTGGATTACGATTCAATTGATGATGATGATGGCATATTAATATTGACTTCTTTACGTTGTCCCAAACTACTTGACGAAGATAACGAACCTGTAGCGGTAATTGTATTATTAATATTAATATTGCTACTACTACTACTACTACTTGTTCCTCCTTTATTAAGATTTGAATCAGACTGATGAGAATGTATATGGGAGTTATCTGGACTTTCTGCGCGAAGAAGTGGTTTTGTATCATCCTTACTACTACCCAACCTTTCACTTAAAAGCTTTAATGCCTTTTGCCTAGACAGATAGACAAAATAATAAAATATTGTAATTTGTTCATTCATTACTTCAATGATATGATTGCTTTTAATTTTTAATGATACAAACTAGAGATTAAATTTACATATTTTGTATAATATATGCATAAAATATTAGATAGAATTCTGTAGAATAATATTTAAGTACCTCCTTCTTTCGCTTTCACCAGGATCTGAACCGGGTAGTGTAATAGAAATAGATGATGGTCCACTAGTCTCTGCAAATCTTTTTACAGGTTTTCTACATAGTCCAATTTTGATGAAAAATTGAAAGATTGAATTGGAGACTACAGATATTGGAGGCTGGAGTACATTTGGAAAGAAGCTGAAAACATTTTACAATTTCTTTTTAGTATTCCATACTATATAATCAAGGTACGTAGACTAGTTCTAGTCTACGTACCTTGCTATATAATTATCTATCTATTATTTTACTACGTGCCAAAAATATCTTTATTTTGCTCACTTTCATAAAATAAATGAATTATTACTATACCTTGCGAAAGTAAAATTCTCCGCTGTATCTCCTTTTGTTCCATTACTATGACGTTGATAAAATCGAAGATAGATCCATGATGAAATAATCCCACTAGCAAACATTGTACAATAGGCACCTTCTAACAGTCCAATAGCCCATGTAACAATAGACACGATGAGGACAGTCAATGGAACATTTCCATTTTTTAATTTACCGAGGGGTGTCCTTAACAAAACATGATCCGGCATAATTTGTTTGCTGTAAAATAAATGTTGAGAGTAAAAATTGAAATGGGTATTTAATTATAATGGACAAAGTAGAAAAAACAAAACAAAAAACAAATATGAAATTCATGTACATTTTATACACTGAAATAAAAAAAAAAGATGAAAACTTACACAGTGACAGAAACTGCAGCGATATAGCCGGCAAGTCCATGAATTTTGATATCAAAAAGCATAGCTGGGTCAAAAGTAACGGCATACAAGAATAGGTAGTAACTTACACTTAGGATAGCAACATTTAAATTGACCAGAACGAAGAAATAGAGCATTTCTTTTGCTCCCCATAATGGTTCAATAAGTTTTCCTAAATTATATTTAATAAAAAAATATTAAGTACATTACGATAATAGCTTTAAGACTCATGAGACATGTATATATACATTATTTATTAGCTATGTTTTTATTTTAAGAAATGGTATATATTATGGTATATAATATTTCTTACCACAAAGACCAACAGTAACAATATCCACACAAACTTCCTAAAATTATGTAAATACACAGAGAAATTATTATTATTATTATTGAGGTACTCTTTATACAGTATTTATTACTTTGATGTAGAGAAACCTGTAGATCGACTATTACTTATATAGAATTCAAAACATTACGAATATCCTCACCCAAAGATGTATTTCTAAAAATGGATTTGTAAAAAGTGTCCAAATATGAAATGAAGGAGGAAGTAGGTGACCCGGTGTCACACTCAGAGCATCAACAGATGGACCATAGTAAGACAGTAAATATGAGCAAATGACTGTTACACAAATGCATTTAACACTTAGACTCAAATTTCCAAAAAGTGCATGAAGCTCTCCACGCTAAACAAAAAACAATGAAACAAAAAAAAGATTAATTTCAAGTTTTTAGCATTATTCCATTTCATCAAACTATTTTAGTTTAATATTACTATGTTTGTGTTGTACTTACAAAATACGGTAAATTACGACGTAAAGATCGAAATGACATGTTAATTTTGTATCTTCACTGGTACATGTGTATTTATGATATTTTGATTTTATCTTTGACTCATTTGTAACTTGTAACAAACACACTCCCACGCACAATCCTGTCAATGTATTGACTTTTCTTTCTTTCTAATGATCATAATATATCTTATGTATATGTTATACGATTAGTCATCTTTTGTATAACATGTATTTTGCTCATTCTTTTTTTTATTTATTTATAATAATCTTTGATTCTCTAGATTGACGATATCCAATATATATTGACGTAAAATACAAAATAAGACGCTTCAATTTTTAGTTGATCTATGATCTATACTAACTGTACTGACTCAATCTGGTAAACACAGGTGATAGAGAACAATATAACATCCACCTACAATGAAAAAAACAAATAAATAACTTTTTTAGTATTAAAATTAGGTTCATGTCATTATAATATGAAATTGAAAAATATACCGTCATGGTTAAAAGAGTGTACAAAAACAAGGCAATATTAATTATTGACTTCGTTAATTATATAACATACAATTACAATTTTAGTAAAGTAAATAGCTTACCTTTTGTAATTATTTATGTACAAAACAAGATAAATCCTAATCTAATCAAAAATAAAATTGTGAATTTTTATCCTCGAAAAAACATCCAACGAGACAACCAGTTGTACAATTAAATTAGCCAGAAAAAACAATTTTGATGATAGAAACCCAAATTCCAGTCTAAGAGATATAACACTGAACTATAACCCTTGATTAACCTAATTAAATGTTGATATTCTGAGTTGTCAACTCTGTAAATACCAGTTTTTTAATGATGATTTTAGATTGGATTATGTGGTCACATTCACGTTTGAAATGTGTGGAAAAAAGCATGATATCTCATCTGTTATATTTTTTGTCTAGCATCATCTAATGTCCTTTTTTTGTGTACACGAGGAAAAAGTACTGAAAAATATAGTCAAAAACTACATGAATGATATGAAAACCAGATGAATCAATAATAATACATAAATGGTAAATTAATGAGCATTAAGATCTTTTTGTTTCATAATAAGTATTTTATTATCGCTTTATTAGTTAGTTTTTTTATCTGTTCGTACATTTTTTTACGCCTTTTATGTTTTTCGTCACAACTTTTGGTTTTTTTGAAAAAATTATATTAGTGTATTTTATTGAATTTATTTATTTGTGATTGAAATCTTAATATTCCGTTTAAAATGCATATTATTATAGTTGAAAGTCTCAACTTTTATAGTAAAGGACTAAAATGTTTACATAATAAAGTATATAAAGTATACAAATATATATTATAGGGAGCAAAATTCTAATAAAAAGTTCAAATGTGGAATTAGTTTTGATAATTAACTGTGTAAAATTATTGTTATTGAAAATAGTATACCGCCAAGCAAACTATAATAATAATCGTAATAATAGTCCGTTATATATAATCTTATAAGAATATGGATGCATTTTTTATAAATGTGACCTCTGTCAAAATATATCAGTATCACAGTTTTCGAAAAAAAGTAAGTTCGGATCAGTTAAAAAACAATATGGTTCGTCTTCTTTTCTCTATAGACTATACAAAATTATAAGGTTAGAAAAACTAACTCTCGTTCTTAAAATTGGGGGATGTGTGTATTACACACAATATTATTATGATTTGTCTCAAGTTCAAGTTTATAGCATTATAAATTATTTTGGATACATGTAATATAATTATGTATTGTAAATTGTAATTATCATCGTTCTTATAGTACATAATACGTGTTCTCGAAAAATCTTCTCAATTTGTAGAGTGTATTTTTTATATATAACTGCAATATAATAGTATTTGTAATTAAAAGATATATTTATACTGAACTGTGTCTCATAATATATTTTGTGTTTTCATTCTTACACTTTTAACTTTCTGTTCAATTATTTTCCATATAGGGTATATTTTTTTCATTGCCCTATTTATAAAACATGTCAATAAGTATACATAATTTTTTGTAGTTACGAAAACTTATAGACTATAAATTATGTAATACTTATTTTTCATAATAATAACAAATATATGTGTATTAAGCGTATATAGTGAATATATATAATATATATATTATAGATTTAAATTAGTTTTTATAGTTGGTTTGCGTACTGTATATTTGTATAATATATTGTTATGACATAGTATAATACGTACTACGCCGACGGTAAGAGTAATATTTTATGTAATATAATATAATAAAGCAGTATTATAAATAATAAATAGAATATAATAATTTGTCTGACAAATTAATTTGTAAACTACATATAGATACAATATAATATAACATGTTATTATGACTTATAAAAACTAAAATTGGCCTCTAAAGAATTTTTTGTTTGTTTATTCGATAAAACATATATAATAATATTATATATTCGTGTAGTTTTTGTTTTAATATTTTATCCTATAATAGAAATACGGCACATAGCGCGACTCGGTCCGTTTCAACAAGTTATATAATATATTATATGAGTAATGGTATTTTATAATCTTATTACATATATTTTGATCTATATATCTCGACTTTCTCAACAATCCTAACACCAACGATTTTAACATTCATAAGTATATTATGTATATTTAATGTACTATCCGTCCGTGTGATCATGACCGGCAGACAAATTAGAAGAAGACTGTGTGGACATACAAAAAAAAACAATCCACAAGAGATTTGTCTATAAATATATGTTTATATATTGCTGTATAGTCTTATATTACTTTCCCATTTTCTTTTAAAGCTTGTCAATCCATAACAAAAAAAAAGTGTTATGAATATTTGGAACCGTGTATAGTATGATGTATTTCTAGATAAATATATTATTATACAGGTCAGATACAAGATACATGTAAATCAATATTTAATGTGGTGCCTCAGTTTGATATTTTTAAAGTTCATCATCCCATTCATCGTCTTCATCAGGTTCATCATTTTGTGAGCTTTCTGAATCACTGGGATTCAGAGCACGAGAACGTTCTGCTAGAGCTCGAGCCAATGCCCCTGCTAATCCATCCATATCAATTGTGGGTGCAGCTGTTTTGGCGGCTTCCGGAACCTATATAAAAACACATGATAAAAATGTAACATCAGTAAAATATGATTGAAGAATTTGAGAAAAAGTACACACTATAATATGTAAATTAATTGGTTTCTGATAATACTTCATCATTTTAAACTTTACAGGACAGGAAAAAAAACTTACCGGTTTAAGCTTCGCTCCACTTCTAATTGATTCTAAACAATCTGAAATACTAGCCGAAGTTTTCTTTGGTGCCACAGAATCTGCACTGACTTTCTTCAATTGTATCCCAGACTGTATTTGCTTCATTAATTCTGAACGCTCATCAACGGCTGGTTCATGCGTGTTATTATTACTATTATTTTTATTATTATTATTACTATTAACATTGGACTTAATATGTGACATTTCTCCATCACCACTTGATTGATCAAAAAAACATGGGGGAGGTGGAGGAGGTGGGGGCGGTGGCCCTGCTGTAAAATTTGAGGTTGAATTTGAACGGTCAACAGAATCTTGTGATGGTAATGGAGGTCTCATTGGAGAATTACTAGGTGGAGTCCGATTTGAGTGTACTGAAGGACTAAATTGCGGATTCCTTGGAGGAGGAGGAGGTCCTGACATACTATTATTGAAATTATTATTATTATTATTATTAGTAGTAGTAGTATGTTGTAATTCTGGAGGCCGTGATGGTGGTGGTGGTGGTGGGGCTGCTAATTTGCCGGTACCAGTGGATTGATTTGGATGACGAGCTGGGACGGGAGGTGGAGGAGCCAGAGGACCTTGACTATTAAAATCATGATTCTTAAATTGTTTTGAACTAGCTTCTAAACTGAAATTCTTCACAGCTTCAACGCCACCATGCTCTTCAATAAAACTGAAAATAAATGTGGAAGAGAGAGAGTAAAAAAAGAAAGAGAAAAATTAAAAAAAAAAAACCATACAAGATATTATGTGTATAATATATTTCAACTTACTGACTACAGTTACAAGGTAAGATTTCATTATACATAATCATAATATTACGATACTATTTACTGTTCACACACAAATACAACTAATTATTTCTACGATTCACAATAGTATACAATCACAATTTTTATAGAATATATATATGCATATTATATTATATAGTACATAGTATAATAATATATATATTATATAGATAGATAAATAGATTCAAGATGTAAGAGGTTTTTATTGTACAAAAAAAACAAAACAAATACAAAACCAATCACTTTTAAGCATATAAAATGCTATGTGTATAAGTAATGTACAAACTTACTTGTAAATAAATTGTTTAGTTTTGTGGTCTTTTAAATCATTAGCAGAAACACCAACTTTTTCAAAGAATGATTGTAAGTCTTTATCAACACCCTATGAAAATCAAATATTAGTTGACAATAATTATAAACTATGAACTATATCATGTACAAGAGTTAATAATAAATTCTATGTATCTATGCATGTTGCATGTTGTATCAAGTAAAATGTGTTTATAAAAAAAATGAGCAAAATTTTGATATTTATTATACATGTTGATAGATCTATCCTTACCTCTAAATCGTATCCTTTATTAGGATCCCATCCCACATGTTGAACGTGACGAAAGTCGGTTGGATTTGATATATCTTCCTTTCTAAATTTCTTTTTATCTTTATCCTTCCTACCTTTACCCTTAGTGTTAAATTTAGTAAAATTACTATGAAAATTTGACGCTATAGAACTAGCTCCATTAGAAATAATACTTGAAGAAGAAGTCTGTGATGGTGCTGACGTATTAACTACATGATTAGTATTATTTATTTGACCATTTTGTTGATGATCTAAAATTCTTGATCTTCTCTCTACAATAGAAAAAGAAAAAAACATGGGAATAATTATAAAATTGGATTATATATGATGACATTTACAACATTAATACTGTTATGCATCATTCACATTTTTACAATACATAATCAAAAAATAATATCCTTTAAAAAACACAAATAATAACAACTGTATTTATGTCTGTACGTATAGGTTTGATTATAATCGCATAATATATAATAAGTATTACCGTTTCGTCTTTGTCGTTTACTTTCTAATTTATTATCTAAAACTTCACGGAAATTGCTGGCTTCTGTAATATCTGCAAAATTGATTCCGACCATTGTACTATCGCCTTCAAAGGTGAGGAAAAATTGTGCAGGCATTTGATATTCAAATTGATTGTAAATCTCTTGACGAAACACCATGGTTTTTGTTCTTAGGGATAAAACTTGTATAAAGTATGACTTTTTGGCTTGATCTCGTACAAAGCATACAACACCAGTCTCCTTCTTTGTCCATTGTCTTTGATCTGGAGTTGGTACTAATAATTGTACTACTGCAGTTGATAATGTCTGTCTACCTTTCCCCAAAATCTCAAAAATACATTGATTCTCATCTTTTGATAGGAGAAGGGAAGTTTTGTTCTCTGGTGGTGGTTTTCTCGCAGGATTCTATATCATTTTATTAACAAAATAAATATATTTGATATATGATATGTGTTACATGATATGTCTTATAATTTACAAGTAAGTAATGTATTATGTAATAGAGTTTATCTTAATTTTTCATTAATGATTTTTATAAAAAAAAAACTCACGGGAGGATTATTAGGCATAGGAGGTGGTTCAAATTGTTGCTGATGAAGGTACGACATGGTTCTTCAACACAATTTGAACTCTATAAAATAGTACAAAACACAAAAACAAAAGACGATTAAAAACCTTCAAATTAATTATGTATAGTACTATGGATTTTTAAATTGTATTCTTAAAAGTTTGTTACTGACTTTTAAAATATATTTAATTCCACACTTTGAAGAAAAAAGATGACATTCAACCTTATTTTTAATGTTGATTAAAATTTTATGTGTAACATGAAATTGTACTAGCACAATGTATTACAATATTATAAATTTTGGTTTAAAAATGTATGTGTAATGTGTACAAGTGGTAACGATGAATGAATCAAAAATATCAAACATCAAATTCGTCTTATCTCATTTTCTATAATGTTATATGTTATACATTATACGTGACTCACGCATAAAACTCATAGTTTAAAACTTATCCCTATACACTTTTACTAGTAAACTTCTATCATTATAGAAATTTTAAATAGTACAAATACACATTGTGGGTAATTACTAATTAAGTAATGTAAAATACACTTGCCACTTTTATTCTCGAATCTTAAAACCTCTGTATAAATGTATAAAAGCTGCAAAATGTAATTAAATGTCTATATTGTATATATTAGTATGTGTACACATCAACACATCCTTTTAAGGACAGTTACCTTTAGCTACATGTTACGGTCTACGTAAATAAATAAATGAATGAGCTTTCCTCAAGAGTCCAAAAAATTAAATGTATTATATGCATGCAGTTAATAGGGCATTTCATACTATCATACAGTAACTAAAGTTCGTAGATACATACATAATATAATATGCAAAAGTTGATGTAAATGTACATAATACATAATGATAATAATATTATTATACATTATACTCACTTACCACCACCAGCTGAGGAATATATGTATTTTAACTGTAATTTTTTTCTTATACTTTGATTATATAAAGTGGACATGAATATCTCTTCAAGTGTTGACATCCAAAAACCAAAAACCCAACTCCTATAATCTACAATATATCTCTACACAACTCTCTGACACTAAATAATTAAGTATTACACAGTGAACACTGTAAGTTAATAAGCACATTTCAAAAGAAACTCAATAGTCAATATTAACAGATTTTTAAAGAGGATGTAATAATTTATTATGCATAATATTTAAATATATATACTTATATTTAAAACTACATACTTAAGTACATGATATAAGATATAACTGTGATTACTTTTCTACAAGACACCATCTCAATTTCAGATTTTGTACTGTGGCTTCGTACGTTTGTCTCACGTTTGATGGAGTTATCAGTACCTTTTGTTGCTTTTGCTTTCACTCGCTGGAAATTTTCTCTATATTTTTTCTGGCCTTTCTCTTCCTTTATCTCTCTTTTACTTTTTGCATCACAAATATAATATAATATTATTATAATAATAATTTTTTATACAAAATATTTTATGGAGAATCTGAATTACTGTATTAGAGAGATACATATGTGTGCATAGCATGTACATACACACACACACGCATCAGAAATGATGAAGGATAACATTTTATGTATTTATTGCATATATTTTTCAATAGCTTTTTATATATGGTGATGAAAACGGAGATGAATTTTCCCATATCTCTCTGTTATCTCCTATCTATCTATCTTTTATCTTATCCATTGCATGCTATCCATCTCGTCATCGTCATAATATAAAATATAATATTATGTCATAATAACAGTAGATGCACATATATATATATATGTATGTGGGCTTCCTGGAAAGTGGAAATGGTACAATATATTATTGTGTACATGTACAAATTGACAATGTGATCATAATAAAATACCAAAAATATTTTGAGGAAAGGACTCTTTGCTGAAGGAATTTCTTCTTGGTGCTTAATTCTTGAGAATTCTGAATTCTCTGGATCCTCTGCTGGATAAAATTCTGGATCTGAGAACTAAATCTTAGTAGATGTGACTGTGGACTTTGTGGGGTTCTTACAAAAGATATGTACCTTGATAGGTATACAGAATACAGAGTACAATTTTGTACAGTTTTGAAGACTGGAGAATGGATCTCTTTTTTTTTTGGCTAAGGTATTTCATCTTGTTCCATGTTCAAGTTCTGTCTTCCATCTTCCATCTTCCATCGTTTTGCTCTACTCCTTAAATTCCTAAATCCAAATATACAAATTCCAGGGCATATAGTAATAATAATAATAATAATATAATATATTTATATACATGTCTAAGCATAACGTATAAGTCTCTACTACACAAGAAAAGACTTTAAGGAAGAGGAGGAGGAGGAAGAAGAAGAAGAAGTAGAAAAAAGGGCTTTTTCCATATCCATATTCCATATCCATATTAGGGTAGTGTTATGTATGTAAAGAAGGGCTGAGGACTCATATTGTTATCGTGTACATAAACACAATTGTACTACTACTATAACTTTCCTACACTAATACTTAATACTCCTACACTCGTACTTTTGTACATAACAAAAAAAAATGTGTGTATCCAGTATCCACAGTATCCAGACAGAGAGAGAGAACAGAGAACAGAAAACAACAAAGCTCTTTTACTACATACTATTAGTAGTAGTATGTAGTAATAGTAGATTTGAGTAGTAATAGTAGGAGTAGGTAGTGGTACACACAGTACAGAGCGACGATGAAACCAAAAGCATTCAGAATGTTATAGTAAAACCAAAAACCCCGTCTTGGAGACCTTCCTGCACAGAATCCAGCCAGCCAATATATACAAAATGTACATGGAGATATGTATGGTATATTCTGGTATATGGTATGAGAGAGAGAGTCTGGAGAAGTACGTGTTCTCCAGTATATCCAGGGCATTAAAATTACATACCCTTCCTTTTGTCAGAGTTTTCTATGTGCACATTCGGCATCCTACAGTCTACTAAGCTGTATGTTGTGCATGTCTGGGTCTTCTACACATAATATTCTACATTATATCCCAAGGTATACCTACACTTGAGTATCTATATATATAGGGAATTTTGTGCATCTCATAGTGCAATACCATAGAGAACATTGGTCAAACTAAAATACATACTACACATGCTAAAGAATAGAGAATACACATACAGAGCGAGAGCATCGAAACTAAGGTTTACTCAAAATTCTCCTCAAAGAAGGCACACACGAATTATGGTATTGTGGACTTATACCACCAAATACTACTACTGTCACAAAAGTCTAAATCAAATTTGTTGTAAATAATACTATAATTGTCACTAAAAGTGAACAACAAGAACCGGAAAAGAGAGACAACTATAAAATAATATTATAGAGATATTTAGCAGAGGTGCTAAAGCAAAAAAAAAAAAAATCAAGAACAACAACAAAAAAAAAAAACAAAAAAAATGTGCGTGAATGTCAAACTCAAATAAATATATACACAAAAATCAAGTCAAGCCAAAAGTCAAGTGAAATTGAAATTAAACGTGTGTATGTGCACATATATACAAAAGCTACACAATATAAACTAATTGTATTTACTTTAGACAAAAAACAATTGCATGGTTTAAATATATCCGAAAATATACATAATAATAATTGGACTCTTTTTCTCCCTGGACAACATTGATTGATTGTTTGTATTCATCATCATCAGTGTACACACAAAGGACAACGGACTGTGTTTTTTTTTTAAATTATTTAACTCGTGTTTAACTTTGTTACTTTTACTGTGTGTGCGTGCCTTTTTGTATCGGCGTTAATAATCAAAACAATGAAAAATTAAAACATTTACTGTCTACCCGAATGAGTCATATAACTCCATCAAAACTTTATAAATGTTCACATAATCTTTTCTTCCAATTCACATAAAAAGTCGGCGGATTTTCCCCAAAATACTGGAATTTTCTCTTTGAAAAAATTAAAGTGGTCCTTCCTTAGTAATTGAAATTAATAATAGTAATATATCTTTTTAAATTTAAATCCAAGTTACATGTAAACGAATAATTTCATGGAATTCAGTTGATATTCATGGAAAAAAGACTCTCTTGAAAAACATTGAAGCATTCTAAGGAATTTCAAAGCATTTCTTTCTTCAACAAAAGTGTATTGAAAAACCGGAACAAAATTAAACAAACTACGTGTAAAAATTATAAGGAATAAAACTGTAAAATTTTAAAACATAAAAAACCCTTGAAAAGTGCTGATATTAAATTGTGAAGGAAAATATTCCTAAAAAGGAAGAATTGAAATTTGTGAATAAAATTTTGTCGGGTCTTTGACATTTATTTACAATTTTGATAAACAACAAGAAAAAAAGGAATAATATCAAAAATTAATCTTCAAATCAACAATTTCAACAGTACGTACATTACAACAAAGCATCACATTTTTGCCCGGAAGTTTCACCTCCTTTAATGTGCAATTAAAATACCGGTGCGTGTGTATGTACGTATGTACGTTAGTTTTCAGTGTGTAACAAATATCATTATTTGTGTGTGGTGTTACATATAGAATTTAAATTAAAAAAATATCAAAATAATTAAATGTCATGTGTGGTCGTATTAAAATATTAAATGCTAAAAGTTCATAAATAAATAAATAATACTCATCATCAAGCATATATTTATATTCAAAATAGTCTTCTTAAACATATCAATTGTGAACTCAACAAAAAATATTTAACCATTATTAGTCATTTTCTATGTTTGTGTCTTCTACAAATGTATACGTAAAATAACTCGAGATAAATCTTAATTAACTGTTTAATTCGTGCATCATTTACAACATCAAAGTTAATGAAGTTAATGAAAAAGAAGGAAACCGTGTGAATCATGAACTGCAAACTGTAAACTGTGTAATAATTATTATGGTTATTAAGTCAAGGACTTCTTAATCTATATACATATACAGTTAACTTTCGTCTTCACATCTCAATTATCAATGTATTTACATATCAAGATCGTTCGCATTTAAATGTAAGTCTAATTTTATTTTTGTTTAGACACATGTTTTGTTTTCACAATTAGTCTAATGTCTAGTATGTATAATGACTCTTACTTTTATGTACAATGTACATGCGTGTCTGTATGTATGAATTTTCCATTCTCCATTGTAAATGTAATATATATTCATAATTTAACTAGTTTAGCATTCACATTGCATACATAATATATTAGGCATGTCTTTTTTCTCTCCACTGGAGTAATAATAATATAGTTACATGTCACAGGATAGAGGATATAGAGGATAGCATACACAAGTATACAATAATAATCTAATATTTAATATAATTTGCATCAAAGAAAGTAAAAAGAAAATACATAGACTACTGACAGAAAAAAAAAGTTGTAGGTACATGAATAAAAAAAACCCTAGACAGGAATAAAGACAAAATTTCTCTTGTCTTTGAGAAACCTAGTTTTTTTTCTTTACATATTCTTCTAATCTTTATCAAGGTTAAAAGACTTAATACAGAGACTGAACAAGAACGGAAAGCTCAGGAAAACTGCATGAAGAAAAATGCATTGAATAAAAGAAAGACTGAATGAAGGAAACGGATATCTTTTCTCATCTTCATCATTTAAATTCCTTTGAGATTTGAGACATTCATTCAGCCAAGATCTAAGATATATTATAGTATGTATAGAGAGTAGAGAATTGAGACTACTAGAAAAAGTGAACCAAATATCATTTTAACTACTATATTCGTATAATATTATCTTCTGTGATGGTTTTTCATTCTTCATTTTTAAATATTAAATGTTATATTAGA
Organism: Sminthurinus aureus; assembly: GCA_034698265.1. Taxonomy (NCBI): domain Eukaryota; kingdom Metazoa; phylum Arthropoda; class Collembola; order Symphypleona; family Katiannidae; genus Sminthurinus; species Sminthurinus aureus. The sequence continues at coordinate 16,324 of JAQGBH010000140.1, forward strand.
TTCTTTTAGCAAGAATATGAAATATCCCAGATCCAGTCTCCTCTCTTGTATCTTGTATTAGTATTTTGGTATATTATTTATTCATGATCTGTTCATGATATTAAAAAAGAAGAAGAAGAACGAGGGTTTTTGATTTTTTTTCATCAAGAGGAATCCAAATTAAAAATGGCTTGTTTTACGTTTTACATGTTATGTTTATTCCAAAGTAGTCAGCACGTACATATATATACGTAATGCGTAGCAAATTTGATTTTATTGTGTCATTTAAAAAATAAGAAAGGACAACAAAATATTGATGATGTACACAAGAGAAAGAGTCACACACACAAAACACATGTATAAAATGTATGTATATATATATATTTACATGAGAAATGAGAATACAAGCTATTTTTTAATTAAAATTTCCCTTCCAAATTACAGTTTACACATTTTACATAACACATGCAAATAAATGTAGAGAATTTTTTATATCATGTCTCTGTCCCTGTCTCTCTCTTGTTCCATCTTCCATCTTCCACTCCCTTTCCTTCTTCCTGTTGATGTTGAAAAAAGAAAAACAGAGGAGATAGTTTAGACAACAAGATGCTTTTGGTATGCAAAAGTAATTAGAAATCATGTAAAACTTTTCCTCAAACAAAATAGAGTATCTACAATCTACAATGAACCGTAAAGAGTAGAGAGGAGACAGGAGACAGTAGACGTGTTTCGTATGTTCTAAACTCTAGATTCTAAACTGGAATGAAAATGCATCTTATATAAGGTAAATAAATATTCCTCCTATACATGTATAATATATAGGTATTAGGAATTAGGTACACACAGCATGTCAGTAAAAATGTATCTATAATGTCGCACGTTTACGGGGTTTACGACTTCCTACATGTACGGTACATAGATTGATAGATAGATAGATAGATAGATAGGTATATGCATGTATGAAGATCATGCCTGTCGAGACAGTTTGTTGATACGATTTCTCATCCTGTTTTGTTTGTGTTTCTCCGTATGTAACAACCATGACATGGTATGGAGTATGGAATGGAGTCGTATGGAATGGAATGGCAAGGCATGGTTCTCGGTGTTTGGAGTTTGGTGTTTGGCATGACATGGTTTTGCTAGTGGTGCGCATCTGATCAAATCCATTTGATTTAGGCAATTGCATCCAGTTTTCCATGTTCTCTCTATGTTTTTTTCTCACCATCTTTATTTTATTTCTCTCGGGTTTGACATTCATTGGGATTTTGGATGCACACACAGACACAGAAACACACATGTACAATGTACAATGTACACTGAACATTCTTATGTGTATGTGGCTACAGATATTTTGCCATTACCACCAAACCAAACCAAACCGATCCAATCCGATTCAATCCAATCCACTCCACTTCAAAATCCGTATACCATTACCGAGTCTGAGGCTGAGACTGAGACTGAAATACGGATGGATAACATTAGAGATCTATAATCTATAGTATCTATTTTATAAATACATACTCTACTGATTTCCTCTGATAATTTGAATTTAAATTCCACTAACCAAGAGCCAAGAAAGAAATACAACTTTGTCGACTGTAGACTTTTAAAACTGTCTCTCTTTTCTTTATATCCTCTTGTTGAAAAATTTGGGCGTCTGTCTGTCTGTCTGTCTGTTTGTCAACTTTCTCCATTTTTCACCATTTATTTTCTTTTTGAGGTTAACTCATCATCCACCAAGAATCAAGAATAAACAAATGAAATATGGAAAACGTGTAAAAGAAAACGGCCAAATTATTATCGAGTATTTTTCATTGTGATTTTGTTGAAAAACTGCAAAAACTGTAAAAAAAAAACAAGGTCTAGGATCTAGGATGAAGAGGAATTGGAGTGGCGGGTACTCTGCTTTTTCTTGGTTTTCTAGATATTTTGGTATGGGACACACATTGTTGTTGTATGTATCTATCTATAATCTATAGCTGTATGGATGTATAGCTGTACTATCTCCCTTTTCAATGCCTCTCACCACTCTCACCCTCGTCTCATCGTCATCGTCATTCTCATACAAATACAAATACTTGATCTTGACTTGAACTCTTCTTCTCCTTCGTCTTGTTGGTCTAGTAGATAGACAAAACAGAGAAAATAGGAAAATAGAAACACGTCCCTCGGATTTTGTGACTTGACTTGAAGATTGTCAACAGGCAAAGGCGAATAAAGTTAACGGTTACGTTAAAAGGCTGAATACTGCATACTGAATACTGAAAATTCGGAATGTTCTTATATCCTATATCTTGTACAGATATTCATTCTCGTATTCTTAGTAGTTGTCGTATCTCGTACGTCGTATCATATAAATAACAGGCCATGTGCCTACATAATATTCCCTTTCTTTTTTCTCTTTTCTCGGACCATTTTGTTTGTCAGCAGTCAGCACTACCATAATATGTATTGTGTATTGTAGACTGGAGACAATATGCATCGAGAATCGAGAATCGAGATAGACCATAGACACTAGACACTAGACACATGTTTTCTTATGTCACATCTCTTTGAATACTGAGCAAGTATTTCAGTAGGAATAAGTGTGTGGATTTCTCCATCTTTTCCATTTTCCATACTCTAAAGTGTACCTAAATAAATATGTACATCCATGCTCCATACTCCGTACGTATTGTATTGTATTTTGTATTGGATTGGAGAGTCTCAAGTAGAGAATAGAGAATCAAGCATCTCACGTACATTATACATTACTGTACTTGTAACTTGTAGTAGAAGAAAGTAGAAGCACAAGTAGAACTGTAGAAATAGTGGTGGTGATGGTGGATGGTGAATGGTGATGGTTCAACGTACAACACATTGTCATCTCACAGTCTCACAGTCTGTCTGTCAACATCCAGCATCAAGTTTCCGTGTTGGCAGGGAACACAAGTGCGAAAGTGACAAAAGTTTAATGTTAACTTTAACTTGTTTGAAGCTTCAACACTCTGTCTTTATGTCTTGGTTTTAGATTCTGGTTTCTGGATTGTACATTCTAGATTCTAGTTTCTACATCGTACATAAATTGTAGTAGATTTTGTAGAATGGGGAAACAACTGAAGAAACAGCCTTAGTTTTACTTACAACATACAAGGCAAAACTGAAACCGAAACGGAAACCGAAAACGGGCATTACACACTACACACTACACACATAGTCGTGTATTACACTCTATTATGCATTTGATGCTTTATATCCCTCGTATAAGGCACCTGAAACCTAGATACTACATAGATACTAGATATTGTGTACTGTACCTAATATCTTATAACATGTTGTGCCAACAACCAACAGTCAGCAGTCAACAGTCAAGAAAGAAAGTGACTTGAGACTCGCGACTCGAGACTTGATACTCGAACAACAAGCAAGTTGTTGACAGAACAGTAAAATACAATGAAAACGAAAATGACACTTTAGACTGACTTTAGACTTTAGAGTGAATGTAAAATGCTAAGCCATGGTCATTGCCACTGTCATTTTCTCCATTTTTGGCACTAGTCTAACCTCAAAAGAGACCTTAACTTTAAAGTTATTACGGTATCATGATGTGGTGTGTTCACTGTTCAATGTTCACTCTATACATTATACATAAACATGTACAATGTACATGGTACATTGTTTGTACATGTATCATTTCAAGTTTCCACTCGGATTTCCATTCCAATTCCAACCTCAAATTCGGTGACATAAATGTCAAATGTCATGGATATCTCCTTTCCTTCTTTCACTTTTGTCACTAAAGACACTTGAAGCTTGTGACTTGTGACTTGTGACTTGAAACTCAATATAAGAACATACAATAAAGAGAAAACGAGAAAGAGAGATGGAGACAGACACAGGGCACAGGAAATGCAATTGTCGTGTATGTAATTTGTTTTGTAATTGAATATACAGGAATGAGAATGTGAATGTGAAGGCAAAGTACAGATATTACGAATTAGGAATGACACCAATCGAATGTCAAATGACTGTCATTTTCTATATTTACTGCTTTCTGTCCCATGTTTTCATTCTATTTATACTCAAGACTCAATACTCAATACTTACACAATACACACAAGAAGACATAAGACGACAGGAAAATAATTGTTTATACAAAAATGTATCAACTATCAACTATCAACTATTATTGTGAATTGTCAATTGTGAAGAATGAAGACGACACATTCTTTGTTCATGACTTGCTGAGTGTGTGAAAATAATAGAGCGAGAAAGAGAGAGGGAGTAATTGATGTACAATCATGCATAATTACAATTATGATTACTATTACAATTCCGATTAGGACCATCATCATTAATATTATTACAGATAATTGCTGTGTACTCACTTTATGTCCTTTATGTCTATAGTTGTCTACAGTCTACAGCGCACAGTGCCAGTATACAGGGGACAATTTACATACATTTTAAGGAACAGCAATGCAAATCAAACTAACTACAGATAAAACATAAGCTGACAATTTAGGACAGGCTAAAGTTGAAAATTGCTTATAATTCACATACATGTGTAGTGTTTATAGTGTGTAATTTGTACTGAGTATTGAGAATTGAGAATTGAGATGAGTGAGTAAAGGAAGAATGTAGAATGTGGAATATTATCCATAACTTATAATTCATAATTGTCTATAAAGATGTAGATATGTTTATTATTATTATATGAATTATGGATTGTCAATTGTGGATGTTTAAAATTAATCACATTCAATATTCAGTATTCAATGTACATTTAAGTTTACTCTGTAGGTATGCGATCAAAAATCATAATATCATAAACATGAAGCAATAACAAGAAACTAGAAATAAGAACAAGTAGTAGAAAAGGAATACAAGGATAAATGCCTTGTATAAAAAATAAAAATCTATAATAGATAGTCTTCTTCTTGTTCTTCTTCTTCACTCTTTTGTATATTATTATACTAATAATAGATGTTACAGTTGGTGATTTTATTTATTTATTTATTTTGCAAAAATGCTCTTTTGACTTTTCTATTATAATTTATGTAGGCTAAGGAAAGGCAAAGCAAAAGCCAAAGTTGAAAGAATTATGTGTAAAAAAGATGAAAAATGTAGGTACAATTTAACAGTCGTTGGCTTGGCTTGGTTTGGTTTGGTTTGGCTTGGCTTGGCTTGTAACTTGTAAGTGTGTAATATGTACAAAGTAACTTGTACCTTGTACCTTGTAGGTTGTATGTTCCTGTTTCTGTTTTCATGTGCTATGTAAAGTTTTGGAGGTAGAAAGCATGCACAACAAATAATAAATTACAACTGAGCAAATCTTGAGATAGATGTAGAACGTAGAATGTATAGCATCTAGAAACTACAAGCTACAAGCTCACTTCAGTGTGTGTAGAGTGTAGAGTGTAGAGTAATATGTAATACCTTTGGCTTTGCATGTATTACTTTTACTTTTGCTTTATGTATGCATGCAGTTGAGTTGAGCTGAGCTGAGTCTTAAGCTAAGTCTCTAGTCTCTAGTCTCGAGTCTCGAGTCTCGAGTCTCGAGTAGAAACTCAAACTCGAGGAAAATACAGGTACTTTTTTCTTGTTATAACTTAAGTTTCTTTTTTCTTCTCTTGCAGAGAGAGGAAAAAATTCCCGTTTTTTCCTTCTCTCTTCTTTTCCTCCTCCTTGACTACGACTCGATGAGCTTGTAAATAATAACGATACACTATAATAGTGTCCTACATCCAGAAAAGAAATTTGAATTGACTACTACTATTGCCGTTGCTATTTCTACTACTACTGCCATGGCACAGCTACTGTATAATACAAAATAAATACAGACTCTTTGCTTTTTTTTACCTTTTCTTACTGTGGACTGTGTTAGATGTATTACATTTGTGAATGTAGAGAGTAGAGTGTAGAAAGTAGAAGGAAAAGGGCGGAGAAGAGTAGGTTATTAATATTAATATCAAACTATAGGTTATTTACATACACTTGATGAAATTTTTTCAATCCACTTACAGTACTTACTTTTCTTTCCATTTCACTTGCATTTCTTTCTTGATTCTAGATTCTAGATTCTAGACTCTAGATTTTTTATTTATTGACTATTGAACATTGACTATCGAAGAATCGAGGAAGCGAAAAATTGGAAAACTTTCTAAGCTTGTGCGCTTATAATCGTACAGTAATTGAAATATAAATAATTATTATTTTGTTAGAGAATACTTTTAATTCCAATTCCGATTCCGATTCAGATTGAATTAAAAGTGTATAGAAATTGTGGAAAATAAAAAAAAGTAAGGCTTTTAATAAACTTTGTGTCGTTTCTAATTTTTATTAAGGTGGTTGTTGTGTTCTGCTGTGCTAGCCTTTCTTCTTGTCGTTCTTCATGTCGTTCTTCTTGATGTTCTTGTTTTTTGTTCTGGTTGGAAATTCTGTGTTGGGCATTGGGCATAAATGTCAACTTTTATATGATATATTTTTTGAAAATTATGTCAGGCACGGTCGTAATTTTCATTCAAGTTATGACTTTTATAGGTACCTTATATCTTGTAGGTATGCACATTTAATAACCTATACTCTATACTCTATTCTATATTATGCTGCATACCTTGTACAAAAATAGGTGTAGACTAAGTTTTTGCTGTTCCTTTTGTTTTTGTTTATGAAATATGACGTATTTTTCCGTTTTTTTTTGCAAAATATAAATAATGTAGAAAGTAGAAGGAACAGGAGAAAACAGGCGAGTCATATACAAGCACTATAGTAATGTCCGTACTGTAAACTGTATTGGATGGAGTATGGAGTATGGAGTGCAAATGTGTAGAAAAGGAGAAAGGAATAAAAAAAGAGGAGAAAGGAGGAGAAAACATGGAACTGAAACTGAAACTGGCCAATTCATATGGCATGTTATGACTGGACATTAAACAATAAATATATCCTTAGTGGACTCTTAAAGCTTTCATTCTGAAGTGTTGCAACTCTTAAACTTTTTATTTATTAGGACGTGGAACGACGCTTTTTATATACGATTTTTTCTCTTCTTCGTCTTCTCTTTCTCTCTCCACTTTCAGAATTGATTTTTGGGCTCCTGAGAAATGAAATGAAAGTTGTGCACTTGTTATTCTTTTTATTCTATATAAATATTATGTGTGATGTGTGCTATATATGGTAGGCTATGGGCTATGGAAAATAGGCTATAACATAAGATTGCGTTGTACAATGTAGAATGTACAGTGTACACTTTTTACTGTACCTAAAATTGCTTAGACTTGTTTCTTCCTCCCGATTCCTTTTTGGTTGCATACATCCAAATCAAAATACAACTACAACTACTACAAGTATGTGAGAAAAGGCAAAGACGCAAAGAAGCAAGTCCAGAGAAAATGGATATAAAATACATAATACATAAAATAGGTATTCATTCATGACAAGTAGGATGTAGGATATTTACCTGTGTACAAAAAACAAAAAAAGAAAGAACCCTTAGCGGATAAATAAAATTGTAGCTGGTGTAGTTTCTAGATTGCTGATACATTTACTCACTTTTTATATCCATTTTCTCAACGGTGTTTAGTGTTTAGTTTCTACATTCTCGATTCCAGATTCTAGATTCTAGAGTCTAGATATTTGTTGTATAATTTATAAGTTGATTCTTGCTTCTTGGTTTGTGATATCCACTTTCTACTTTTCTTCACACAGTCATATTATTAATCTTATAGATAGATAGATAGATGGACGACACATCATTAAATAAATCCTACATCCTAGAACCATATTCCATAAGAAGCTTGAAAATCTCTTCAGTAATATTATTTCCAGTATCTTTTTTTAAACATCCCGCTTCCCCCATCACATGCTTTCTGTAATAATTATTTTTATGGATACAGTTTTTAAAATGGAGTTTCATCTCAGAAAACACTAAACACTAAATATTAAACAATAACATGAATGAATGTGCCTATCACGTATCATCATTTTAATTTTGATGCTCTTATCATTATTAAATGTCCATGTGAGGAAGAGAAAATACCAAATATACCAAATAATACCAAATGCCCAAATTAAAATTTATTATAAGGTGGAAATCTATGCCTCATTTTGATGATTACTGATCTTGATTGCAACGTAACATGTGCATTATATAATGTATAATGTGGAGGGGAAAAATGTACCACAAAATTCCGGAAATTTTTCCGACTTTTCATGTCCGCTTTGCCACTCACTTGTTACGAGTCTCCCGTCTCTAGTCACCAGGGCAGGATGCAAATGAGAATTAATGGTTCATATATCTACTTGCAAATTTTTATCTAGCTATTCCTCTACTGCATAGAGTACAGAGTATAGGGTGTATCGTGGCTTTTCTATGTACATAAATAACACCAAAGTACCTAGAACCTAGAAGCTAGATTGTGGATTGTAAATTGAACGTAACACACACAAAATACAAATCTATCGTCTATCGTCAATCACCATTATTAATCTTCGACCTTGAGCCTTCTTGAGGAAATTGATATTGATTTTTTTGTCAGGTTTCCCATTTCTCATAAAAATCATGGTGTAAATTGTAATCGTAATCGTACATTCAAAATCCGACCTGGAATCTAGAATCTAGAATCGAGAATCGCGAATCTATAATCTATATTCTGGAATTATTATGAAAAATGTGAAAATAATTGATTTTTTATTTATCTAATTATTTCAGATTGGAAAGAGCAAGGAAGAGTGAAATTACTTTCCACGTTGGAAATTTTGGACATTGTGCACTTTGAATACGGAATACATATATACATGTATGAAATGAATTTGACATTGACATTAATTACATTCCAGTGAGAAAATCACTGACAAGTGACTTCTCAACGGAAGTACAAGTCAAAGCGGCTCCTTCTTGATTGGAATTGAAAATTGAATGTTGTATTTGAAGGACGTAAAAAATGGATATAGATGAAATCACCATGGATGACAGAACAAGGAGAATACAGACGACAAAAAAGGTCAGAATTTTCTTGAATCATTTAATCTTTTAACCATTTTTGATAATTGATAATACAAAAGTATTATAAGTTATAAGTTATAAATAACAGTGTACGGCTATTCAATTCATCTACATACTGTAAATATTACGCGTTCAAAAAGCGTGATAAAATTTTGCAAAATATCATACAAAACAGAAAGGAAAAAAAAGAAAACACTCGTAAAAATTGCAACTACAGTAGGAATAGAGCTTTCATAATATTATATCAAGTATTTATGTAAATATTCATCTTGAAAAAGTTTAAGAGTCAATTTTACGCCTTGTGCGTTTTGTCTTCAAGTGGCTACTTAAGTCCTAAATTATACCCTTACTTTTCAAAGTATGGAGTGGAAAAAAATGAAAAATGGAATGGTAAATCCCGTTTTTCTCCTAAAAGCCTACTTTTCTCATTCACGTTTTCTTTTGTCAAGTGCCAAGTGTCTAGTGTCAAGTGTCAAGTATCATAATATATTTTTTGAATTCTGAATTCTCAACTTTGGGTTTTGAGTTCTATGCAAATGGTAAATCTTTTTTCATGAGATTACACATTACACTAGAATACTTTTTCTTCATCTCACCTGAAAAATTCTGTTGATGTTCTGTTCTACATTTTCTATTTTCTACCTTAAAAATATAATATAATTATATTGTAGACCAACCATCAAATGTGAAACATGTATTTGCAATTTACATCCAAGCCTTTAGAATTCTGAGTGCATGGCGCGTGGAATATGGAGTTTAGTATCGAGTATGGAGTACGGAGCAGGAAAGACATTTTAGCATTAATTTGAGAGCATTGTACGCTTTAATGGATGGAAAATATGAATGTACAAAGCGTAGGTTGTAGGTAGTAGGTAGTAGGTAGTAGGTGGACGAGTGCTAGTATATTACATATTACACATTAAAAAGAGAGAGAAAGAGAGAGATGGACTGATACATTCATTGTTTAAAATTGGATTCTCTTTTCACTCCCTCTCTTTTCGTCCGAATCCGAATCCGAATCCGACAAAGATAGTGAAATGTTATTATCAAAATTATTATTAATGTAGGAGAAAAAGGTGGGCGTGTATAAACATTAAATATAAAAGTTATGCATGCTGTACTTTGTACATTGGACATTGGACATGGATCTGTATCATGTGTTATGTGTTCTGTGGGTTGAAAATACCATATGGTTCTCTCTGTAGTCAAAATTCGATAAACAAGGGAAAAATTGAGAGAAACAGAGCTTATCAATCTATATCCCTACCAGTATCTACTATCCACTATCTACAATATGCATGCATTATAAATGATACTAAAAGGTACTCTTCATATTGTACAAAGTAAATCGGGCTTTCTACTCTGTACATTGAGCACTGTACATTGTACATATTTCATATAGTGTGTTTTCTCTGTGAAGGATATCTATCTATGAATCCGGGTGGATGGAAATTCTAATCAGCGAGCTGAAGAGACAGGCTGATCGAGGTGGAAAAACCTCTAGTTTCTATGTTCTAAATTCTAGAATCTAAAATCTAGAGTCTAGATTCTAGATTGAGGTTCAACTTTGGATTTGAATTTGTATTTTGTATTTGTATTTGGATTCGAATCCGGATTCGGATGGTTCAAATCAAAGTCAGAGTAGAGAGTAGAGTAGTCAAAGTAGAGTGCAATAGTTTAATGTCAGGTTGTAGTTTGGAGTTTGGAGTTTGGTAAATGAAGAAAAGGGAAAAAGCCCTGTCTGAAAAAACGGTTAGAGTTGCGAAAGGTTTTTCACTGTTTGTGTACTTTCAACCCGGCCACAGAACACAGAATTACTCTGACGAACAGCCAGAGAGAGAGAGAGAGAGACAGAGAGAGAGAGAAAGTCGACAGAACAGAATAGACGTTTCTAACGGTACACATATGCAGAATGTAGAATTGAGAGAGATAAAATGCTATGAAAAATATATGAGAAAAATTACAACACTGAATTTGCTTGTTTGTATATGCATGACTGAAGACTGAAGAGTAGTCTAAACTAAACTAGAAACTAGTCTAGAATCCACAGACTACAGACTACAGCCGACAGACTAAAATATATATAGTCTAGAGTTGGAGGTAAAAACTCATTTTATTTTACCTGGACAAAATGCAGGGAATGGAATGGAACTGAGAAGTGAGTTTGAAAAACTATTAAAAATTCAGTACAGGCCCAAGCGCTTTATCTTGTGTCAATATGCGAAAACATTTGAAGATAAAGAAAAGCGGGTCTAGAGTGTAGACTGTAGAATGTAGAATGTTGAATATATGGAGCATCGAGTTTATAGTATGGCGTATGGCGTATGGAGAAATGGAGAATAGAATGGCAGTATTTTAGATAGCTACATACATTTGCCCTCTTATTCATTTCCTCTTGCAAAGTACAAAGTACATCCAATGTAAACTCAATCCTCAATCCTCAATCCTTGTGTATAAAGTATACAGTATAAATGTCTCATGTCCCGAGTCCCGAGTCTCTGGCAAACTCTTTTTGCTCGGCTCAGACTGAAGGAGGAATCTGTAGGATGTAGAAATAGAAATAGAAAGGAATCTTCAAAATCTAAATCTATAGTAGAGATTCTACTCACTCTACAGTCTACACTCTACAGTAATAAAAATCAGGAAGGATTGACAGTTGGTGGATCTCATCGTCAGTATTCAATACTCCATGTTCCATGTTCCATGTTCCATGCTTCATGCTCCATATTCCATGACAAACAAAACTGGAACAAATGTTACTTTTCTCCTCTTAGCTCAACTCAGCTCAGCTCAGCTCTTTCCAGTATTCTCTTTGTATTTTGTATTTTCTATGTTTCCATTTTCCATGTATTCAGAATTCTGTTGAAGGAACAAAAGACTTTTAAAAATATCCTAATTCCTAGAATATATTGTATTTTATGCTATCAAGTAACAAGTCTCAAGTCTCGAGTATCAAGTATCGAGTATCGAGTATTGAGATTTTTTTTTATCAAACTAAAGTCCTACTAAAGGCTCTCTTTGGACTATTTTCCTTTCTTTTCCAAGTCTTCCGTTTTATATAAAAAAAATATCCCGGCTTTTCAACTCACTCCAGATTTATTTATTTTCCAGGCCAAAAGTCCAAGAGTCCAAAACTCCAAGAGTCCAAAGTTACAAGTCACAAGTCACAAGTAGGAGTTGAGAGTACTTTGAAAATGCAGTGAAAAACATGTGCTTTTCCCTTTTTTCTCTTCCTTTATCCGCTGTTGAAAATAAGCTAATAAGTACAGATACACGCTGAGCTGTGTTGTTGTAGTCAGTAGTCAGTAGTAAGTAGAGTAGTAGAAGTTTCCAGATTTTAAATACCAAACCAAATACAGATCCAGATCCAGATTCCGGATGCTGAAATCTAGAGCCTAGAATCTAGATTCTAGATTCTAGAATGATATTGAAAAAGTATAAGGAAAGTTGGATTTTTTTTGGCAAGATGAACGGTAATAATGGACATTTGTGTACATAGATTTTGAAGTAATAGAAATATATTTTATATGAGTATTTTCTACGTATATTTGGTATTTGGTAGTCGGCTTTTGTGTAGTTGGTAGATATTTATGCCCATCCACAATACAATACAATATACAATAAAATGTACAGTGTACAGTCTACGTGCATAATATAGTAAAAAGTAGAGTCGATGAGACAGTAGGTACAACAATATATTAGGTATTAAGTATAGCGTTGAAATTGGTGAAATAGAGCCTCTAAACACGTCCATGCCATGCCACAGCGTGATATTATGGTGAAAGTCGAGTAAATTGTACGTCCTTTCTCCACTCTATACATTTTTTTCTCCCTTCCTTTTATTTTCATTTCCATGTTCAATGTTCAATGTTCATGCTTGTGCTCGTGCTCATGTATAAGACACGATAGGTTCTGATTTGCATTCCTCCACAACCAAAAGCAGAGTCAGCTCTGTGAGCTGTGTGTAATGTACATGGTGCTGATTCTGATTCTGATTCTAGCTCTAGCTCTAGTTTGAGTTCACTTCCGCTTCTTCTCTCTCGTTTCCTCTCGACTAGACTAGACTTGACTCGACTCAACTCGACTCGACTTGGAATGGATTGGATTGGCTTCGAGACGGTTATGTACTACATATTTTTTTACAAATAGGGTGGAATTGGACTGGAACTACAAGTAAAACTAGAACTAGAACTAGAACTGGCGCTGGATATGGATATGGAGAAAAATATCCAGTTTCTGTTCCTTTTTTTACATGGTAAATGTATCTATAGATGGTAGATAGAAATATGCCATGCAATTCAGTGCAATGCCATACCAATCCAATCCAATCCATGCCAAGCCAAGCCAGCCCAAGACATCATATGCTACATGTTAGATGCTAGTTTTCTAGTCATGAGGAAGGGAGAGAAAAACCGGGATTTGTTCGTGAAAAAATAAGGAGCAGCATATGAATGGAATGGTTTAGAGTTTAGAGGAGTTGGCTTTAGTGTTCTTTCTACATTTTACATAGTCAGTCTGGTTCTGGTTTGGTTCTGAGTCTGGCGTTGGCGTTGGTTTTGGTGTTGGCATTGGCATTCGCGTTGGCGTTGGCGTTTCAAAGTTGGAAGTTGGAGGAGTAATAAAATCCTTAAAAAGTGTAGACTTTATCGATGAATCGATAGAATTTTTCATGTTAAATGCATCAAGCTTCCATGGAGAATGAGGAAGAGAAAGCCAGACGGAGAGAGAAAGTAGAAGAAGAGTGAGAGTGAACGTTCTCAATTTATATACAAAAACCTCCAGCCAGCTCATTTTGTCTACCTCTGCCGCGACTACTACTACTTTTACTAACTAGGACCAGCAAACAGAGAACAGTCTACAGTCTGCATTCTAGATTCTACATTGTATTTATACACAAGTAGAGATGTATGCTAATAGCCCTGTGTACATTGTACATTTTGTACATAAAACGTAGAGCATCGAGTGTAGAGCGTAGAGCATCGCACACCATACACCGTATACCGTGGTCGAATCTCACTCTTCCTCTTCTTCTTCTATATTTCCATTTCCATTTTCCATGCATTTTCAATAAATATATTCAAACAGGAGCGTTTTGTATGCTTTTCCACCATCTTCATTGCCGTCGCCATCGACATCGACATCCACATCCACATCGCCATAATAATAACAGGAGTAGTAATACTTTCAACTGTATTCGCGGGAGTTCCTCTTCCACTCTTACGCTTATTTATTACTCCTTCGTGAGCAGAACTCAACTGAACAGTTCAGTAAGCTATCCCAAGCTAAAACCAACAAAAACTGAACGGAACTGAACGGAACTGAGCTAAGCCAAGCCAAAGCCAAACTGAGCTGAGAGCTGAGCTGAGAAAAATATGTACAAGAAAAAAACCATGATATTTTTTTATACCTTTTACATGTTTTAGCCTTAACACTAAATATTTACACGCAGATTTGTAGACACATATCCCATATAAAATAGCATATAAAATACAATACAAAACACAACAAAAGAGAAACAGAAACAGGGAACTGATTATAAATTGTGCATTAGGAAATAAACAGGCCCAAAAGACAAAGACAAGGACATCGAAAATGTATTAGAATTTTTCAATATTGAATATGGACAAAAAAAATCAGGGAAATTCCATTTCAAATAAATTGCAAATTTAAAACTCCAAACTTTTATACAGTATAAAATATAAAAGCTCTTTTGAGATTACATTTTTGATTCTTGATTCTGTCGAGCTCGAGCTGGGGATGAAGTCAGTCACTAGTCACTACTCAACAATTCCCGATAACAATGCTCAATGCTCAATGCTCAAAATACAAAATATAAAAAAAAACATCATGTTAAATCCACATGTACATATTTACGTAGATTCCTACCTTTCTGATTTAAATGTCAAGGAACCTGAAAGTGACAACTGGAAACTAGAACTCTTTGTTTTAGATTTGAGATTTGAGGGAGTTTTGACAATCGGAATGATAATGATAATGAAAATGACAAGAAAAATAACAACAAAATGACAGTGACAATGATGACGATTTAGATTTTCCAAAGTTTTTGTCCATGGTTAAATAAAGTCACAATTGACAATCCACTTTTTACTTTTTAATCCTGGATGTAGAATTCAAATCCAAATTTGAATTTGAATTTGAATCGAAAGGACAGGAGAGGACAGGAGAGTGACATGTAAAAGATAATGACTTGAAGTCCAAAATATTCCTGTACAATTCCTATTTTCATGGATTTTTGATACCATAATTTTGACTTTTGACTAAACTCAATTTCCAATTCTCGTTCCTCTTTTCCATGTTGCATCATGAATCAAGAATCATGATTCATGCGTCATGGTTTACGGAGGAAATACTGGAAATAGGAAATGAGGAGCACGTCAACGGAAGGTGCAAAATGCAAAATGTATCGAATAAAATGTACACGAGTAAATGGGAATTGGATATTTCAATTCCAGTTACAGTCACAATTCACGATTCACAATTCACAAGTTTTAGTATTGTGTCTTGGGCCTTGTGCCTTGTGTCATAGTTTGTAGTGAATCTGATTTGGTACGACTTGAATTGAGAGCTGAGAGCTGAGAGCCCCCCGGCGAATCGGTCCATTTTCCGTTTTTCAATTTCACCAAACCGTACTAAATAACAATGTTCAATGTGAATTGTACATTTGGCTCAAACTGTTGTAATATTTGATTCATTGTTTATTTGTAAAAGGCCAACATTCAACATCCAAACCAGCAGAAGCAGAGCCCACGTCTTATGTTGTGTGTGCATTGTTGTTTTTCCTGGTTCTTCGTTCCGGGTTCCTGGAAAATACATGAATATTTACAACTTTGTAGATTGTACACTGTAGATTGTAGGTTGTAGACTGAGACTGTAGACACATGAGAGGATAGAACATGATGAGAATTTTGATAAATAAATGTCTCCATGGAGAAATTTCCCTTTTGTTTCATCTCTGCTCTATATTTTTCTATCTTTTGGACCTTGGACTGTTATAAATATGCAGATATTTCATGTTTCCAGGTCTAGTTACAGTTCTAGTTGTAGTTGTAGTTTTAGTTCTACTTCCAAGTTGCAAGTTCCAAGTCTTGTTGTAACTTGTACAAACAAGTGTATTTTACATAGCATATTCCCATTTCCATTGACGCATAATGCTTAAATAATACTTAGCCCTACTAATCCTAAATCCTAAGCTGGAGCTCAAACAGGAACTTGAGCTCAAGCTCAACATAATTCGTAGGAAAGAAACATTACTGTAATATACATGTGCTTATCTATCTATGTACGTTCTACATTATACATTCTACATAGATACTTGTACATCTGTCTCAATCCTAAATTCTAGATTCTAGATTCTAGATACATGAACAAAGTACAAAGAACATGGATTTGGGATTGAGAATTGAGAATTCTGAAATCTGTTGAGGACGGCAGACTCAACTCAACTCAGCCCAACTCAGCCCAACTCAATTCGACGAATTGTCACTAAAAACTAAAGAACAAATGGTAAACTACAATTTAAAGGACATGAAAACTTTTCCATAAACTTTCTCTTCCATTCTCTTTTCCAATTTTCTCTGTTATTTTCTATTTCTATTCCCATTCCTATTTCTATTCGTGTTCTGGCTCTGATTCTTCTCCTTGTACTTTCTACTTTGTACTTTGTCTTATCGACCAAAGAGCAAAGAGCAAATGCCAAACGCCAAATGCTGCTGTGGACTTTTCGCAAGTTTTCACCAAATTCGCTAATTATACATTATATTTATATGTACATGTACAATGTACAGACTAGAAAGGAGAGACGAGAGACTTGAGACTAGAAACTACAGAGTACTTATAACTGAAAATGATGATAATTAGCTCGAGCTTGGTTTATTTTGTTGTAATGTCACTGAATGGACTATGGACTATGGACTTTCTACTTTGTCTTGTTCACTGACACCAGACAGCGAAGAGCGAAGAGTGTACAGATTTACTTGGAAAGTGAAGATAAAAGTTTCACTGGCTCTTGTTAACAATAATAATGATGATAATGATGATGCTGATGACGACGGCGACGACAACGATGGTGATGAAGAATTGGAACGATCATTGACCTATGACTTTTCCTTTTTGCAAAACACAAAGCACAAAGCACAATCACATCATCGTTATAGTCATATTAATACGGTACATATTATATCAGTATTATAAGGTCTCTATATATGTGTACGCTATTATTTTACTCATTACTTGTTTAGAAACTAGAATCTAGAAATAAAAGTATGTACAATGTACAAGCGGTAGCGAGTAGAGAGTAGAGAGGATTCTGGCCATGAAATGTTTTGTATTTACTTACAAATGAGCATGTACTGGTCTATCAATCTATACGGTGTATACATGTATGAATGTGCCTTCAATTTTCACGGCTGATGGGAATACCTAATGAAATTAACACCCGTAAGTTCGTTCACAACAAAAAAGCAGAGTAAAGAATCAAGAGTAAAGAGTAAAGAGTAGTGGAAAAGTTGATCATCATCATCTCCTTGTTTTTCTTGTTCTTGTTCAACTTTCAACTTTCAAGTGTATTGAAACATTAGCTAAATTTATTTTCATGCTTCATCTCCCACCACCGCTGCTCGCTGTTCCCTGTCTTTGGTCTTTGGTCTTAATTCAAACTTAGTACCCGAGTACCAAAGAGTTGAGAGTAATCTATCCTTGTAAATTGTAGGCTGTGGGTTGTAGTTTGTAGGGTAATTGAGATGGTAAATGTTAGATGATAATCTGCTAATAATGTTTAAAGAAAGTAGAAAAATTACATAATGAAAGGTGGTGGTTTCTGAGGGAACTGGTCTAAATTCTAAATATTATGCTTCAACCATCTTATATATTAGATGTCATGTGCATTGTGCATCATATGATATGATACTAATGGCTAATTTCTAAGTTCTAATGGCTAATGGCAGATATCATAATATAATCTCCGATTAAACATTGTCTAATCCAGTCCTCAGAAGAAGAAGAAGAAGAAAAGAAAAAAACAAAAGAATTGAAGAAAGAAGGATTTGGATGTCTGATTAAAAGTGGGACATTGAAAAAGCTCATAATGGGAATTATTCATAGCTGGAGAACCCAAGAGCCCAACTCCTCAGCTCTTCAGCCCCTAAACTCCTAAACTCCTCAGGCCGGGAGCATAAACATGAAAATGAACCATGAAGAGCATGTGTAGCCAATTTTCATGGATGTTCCACGGTTTAAATCGAGTGTGTAAGTAGTAACTATAGTAAAGAGTAAAGAGTAAGTAGAAAGGAGCAAGGAGCAAGGAGCAAGAGTCTTAGCAGCTGTAAGAAGAAGAGCACTACAGCGAGTCGGATTCGGATTCGGCAAACTGGATACTGGATACATAAGCCTTCTCTTTAGTCCTCAGTCTTTAGTCATTACTCTTTACTCTTTAGCCTCCTTGTTAATTTGTTCAAAGGGATGGAAGAACAACAACAACAAGTATATAGTATAGTGTGTAGTTTCTGTTTGGTAAGTTGTGTTTTGTGTTGTACAGAAGATGAAGAAGAGGAAGAGGAAGAGAAGGAGAGAAAACACATGCTGTTGTTTCCGCTGAAATACTGAAATGCTGAAATGCTGAAATGCGCTGTCGAGGTATTCACTTGCTAGTTTCCTCGTTCTCGTTTTAGTTCTGGTTCTGGTTCTGGTATTTACTAGCTATTTGCTGTTTGGCTGACTGGTTGGTTGGTTGACGGGCTGTGGATTTTCTACTTTGTGTTTTATATTTTGTATGCTGTTTCAACTTTCAAGCTCAGATTTTAAAGGAGTATAGATGACAGGGAGAAATAAATAAATCTGCGCTGTTTGCCCACAGCACTAAATCAAACCAAAACCAAACCAAACCAAACCATGTGCTCTCTGCTCTGGCTTATTCGGTATTCTGTCTTCGGTATTTTGTGCTCGCTGTTCTGTGTTCTCTGTTTTGTGTTTGGTGTTCTCTGTGGCGGAAGAATGGCAGCTTTAGAATAGAAAGAGAGAGAGAAAGGAGACGGATCTTTTTTATTAGTGGTCTTTCGTTCACCAGGTTTTGTGCTCTGTCGTATCCTATCGTCTGTAGTCTATCCTCATGTACATTTTTGATATTGTGCACAATAAACTGTACACAAAAGTATCTATATTTATATCACATTCTGCATTCAGTCTCGTCTCTCGTTTCTCTTCGCTTCACATATCAGGAAAACAATCGGATGGCAAAGACAAAGACAAAGCCAAAACCAAAGTCGATGCCGAAGCCGATGCCAGTGATGTGGACCTGAAACTCATTGCTTATTCGCAAATACACATGTATAGAGCATCGAGCATCGAGTATTGAGCATCGAGTACGGAGTATGGAAAATGGAGTATGGAGAAAATAGACAGGCGGATGGATCGACACAAAACGCAAAGTAAAAGTGGAAGAGAATGGGTTTGGGGAAATTCATTGAAAGGAAATGGCGAGTGGAATGGAATGAAATGAAATAGTATGGTTTTGTTGTATAGATATTAGAAAAAAATCAGAGTATAGAGTGAAAACAAAAGAAAACCTTTTTCAATGCCTTTGAGTCCGATTCCTCATCAGAGTCAAAGTCAGAGTCAGATTTCGGGTTTTTGGGTCTGGACTATTATTACCATTGCTACTGCGTACAGATTTATTTTTCTCCTTCTACAGTGTCTTTTATATCGTATATTGTATGTGGTAGATGTATCGTGCATCCACTACTGTAGGCTCTACTGTATAATGTATAATAGAAAAGGAAGAATGGAGAATGGAGAATGAATGATTGGGCTGTGCTCCATGAACCATTAAAAACATGCAACTTCTCTCATCATTTCCACATATACCTGAATCAAGAATCAAGAATCAAGAGTAAAGAGTCATGAGTCATGAATCATGAGCTGAAAGTCCGAAACATTTTTTTCTGCTTCAAAATAACCCACATTCATTTCACTACTACTCCAGACTCTAGGCTCTAGACTCTAGACTCGTGACTTTCTCCGTGTCAAGGGTCCGTACTCCATACTTTATCCTTTGTAGTGCATAAATATACATCCGTGTATTTGCAATCAAATTATAAAAATGGCGAATCAAATCCAATGTAAACCTTCTGCATTCCCCTCTCCTTCTCATTTCATACATAAATTTATTTAGTATGAAATTTTGCACTTTATTTGATTCCCATTGTTGCTATTTACATATCGAGTTGACTTGACTTGACTCGACTTGATTTAATTTGACTTTTACCTCATGCTCCATAAATTCCAGAGGCCATTTCCATGGCCATGGCCATGTTTAGTCCCGACATGGATTTTGAAAAGGGATTCCTTGTAAAACCAGAAAGAGATTGGAGATTGGAGGTGTGTACAGGATTTTGGGTTTTGTGTTTTGTGCCTTGTGTCTTGTGACTGGGATTTTGAATCAAAGCACAAAACCCGAGCTGATGTCAGTTATTGGTCTGGTTGTTGACTGCTAACTACAGAGCACGACTTTCCAATTCCATGTAATTTGTTCACTTTATCATTTTCATGCATTCCATTTGAATTTGAATTTGAATAAGAGTTGAGCTGGTTCTGGTTCTGGCTCTGATTTTGACTATGCTTTTGTTTTAGTCTAGTCCTGGTCTCTGTCAGGAGTCAGGAGTCAGGAATTGAATTAAGGGAGAGGACGAGACATAGAAGGAGAGAAGCACACATGATGGAAGTGGATGGAATCAAAGGCAGTAGTGATAGGGTGTTAGCGATAGCAATGTAGATACTAGGTACTAGATACAGACTACATATGCACAATATGCAAGAGCAGATACTAGAAAGTAGACAGTAGACAGTACAAGTAGAGAAGTAGAGACAGTGGCTGAGGAGAAAGTGCCTGAAGGTGAAAGTCAAAGCATGACATGACATTTCCCTATCGTAATCAAGTTAATTAGCAATTCCAGTTTACGGTTTCTCCACTTTCTCCAACACTTTACACACTTTACAAAGTCTACATTCTACAGTCTACATTCTACAGTCTGGATTCTAGATTCTAGATTCTCTACTTTCTACACTCCACACTCCATTCTCCATATTTGGAATGCTTTATGCTGGTTTATGCGAGTATCTTTTTATCGTTGACTCTGATGAAAACATTTTGGAGACTGTAATGCACAGAGTACAGGACAGAATGACAGCCTATCTACCATATCTCGCCCATCTACCCTATCTACCCTTTGTCATACAATGTGCAATCTACGTTCTGCGTTGTACATATTACGTACACGATAGACGGTCGTCAGTAGAAAGTATAGAGTAGACAGTACAGAGAACTGGGGAAACAGTGCAGGAAAAGGAAAAGGTGTTATATTCAACTCCCTGAAAAGTGAAACAACACAAGCTTTGCAAAATATATTCTGTATGGAATATAGAATATAGAATATAGAGCAAGGGATACAGTATACAATTCTTGTGCTCTTGCTCTTGTTTCTGTCCATGTTTCACGTCCGGGCCATATATCAACATCAAACTTTCTCTTGCTTTCTCCTCCCCGTTCACATCCTCCGACTCTTTTACTGTATTTTCTCTCCCACACTCCTTCTGTATGAATCCTGAAGGTCTATTCATATTCATATTCATTTTATATATGCATATTTATATTCATATTCGTACTCGTACTCGTATTTCTGGCCGTCATCGTCTTGGTTCTAGTTAGTTGTTTGTGGCTGTGGCCGAACTCCTCTCCTACTAAATCTACGTCCATGTGTAATATATGTATAGTGTATAGTGTATACTTTATACTGTGTACACAACGTAGAACACGCCATAAATATTTTGACGGGGTTAAACAGTAACATGAACCAGATTTTTATCTCTGTATAAAACACAGATTTACAAGGTGGCAAAAACACTGGATTTATTGTATGATATATCGTATAATATTATATTCACTTTTTTACGGTTTTACACCCTTTGCTTTCTCTGATTGATTTTTTAAACCATGAAAAAACGGACACAAGACAAGAGCATGCATATTTAATACACACTATACACTATACACGCTGAATGTTAAATGTTGAATGGCTGACCAATATGAAAATGAAAATAAAAATCTGTACTACTAACCACTAACAAGTTTTAGTTAAAAGTGGTAGAAGGTAAAACAGTTTGTGGGGGAAAAAACGCAATTCAAAATTCAAAATCCAAAATCCAAAGCCGGAAAATCCTGCAAAAGCACCTGCAAAATTTGTAGGAAAAAATCGAGGGAGAAAAAGATTAGAGTAAAAAGTGGGAAAAAACTCGGTCCTCGGCTTTTTGCAATAGAAAGGAGTAGAAAGGAGAAGAAAGGGGAAAAAGTAGGATGTGTGTAATTCATAGAGGATTTCCTGAACTGCTTTTTTCTCCTCTTTTTTTCTCTGCGATATGATACTCATATTATTAGCTCAGTTATAACTACCGACTACCGACTACCGACTACGGACTACGGACTAGGGACATACATTCATGAAACTGACTGAATCTTTTCAGCAACTCAACTCTCAACTCGTCTCGTCTCGACACAACTCAACTCTGTTCAACTCAACTCAAAACTCGAGTAAATTCAACATATATTCATTTTGGCAAAAGTATCTCTGTCTTGATTCTAGAGTCTAGAATGTAGAATGTAGAGGAAAAAAGTAAAAGTAAAAGTAAAAGCTCAAGTTGGAGTTGAGATTGGTTCGGTTTCATCTTCATGTTGTTCTTCATTCTCCAGTCGCTCTTCATTCTTGTCCAAGTTCAACTTGAGCCTCAACTTCGACTTCAACTCCAGTTTCATCTTCATCTACAGTTCTCCAGCTCTCCAGTCTCCAGTAGTACAGTGGATGGATATGTTAGAAAAGAAAAAGAGGAAGGAGTGACGAGGGAATGGTATAGAAGAAAGGCAGAGTAAAGAACTACTTTACAAAGATGAAGTGAATTTCGGGTTCTTGGTGACAGAAACTTTCATTTTTTCTAAGGTTATCCCAGCCAACAACCATCCTTCTTCTTTCTTCTCTCTTCATCCTATAGTTTTCACCATTTTCTCCTTTCTCTCTTGTCTATAGACTCTAGATTCTAGATTCTAGACTGTAGACTGTAGACTCTAGACTATATGCTGTAGATTGGAAGTTGGAAGTTCATCCAGCTCATACTGCTGTATTATTATTATGGATGATATTACGATATAATATACACATAATAATGCCTTGACTTGGCTTGGCTCAGCTCAGCTTGCATTGCATTGCTTTACTCTATAATATAATAGAATGGAATAGAATAGAATGCCTTCTATTCTTCTTGTTCCTTTCTTCTATTATCCCATTCTTTCTTGGCTGGATTGGGTTGGGTTCTGTTGTGTTGTTGAAATATCCGTGATTAGAAAGGAGGAAAAGGATGGATGCACTGTACAATGCATACCGCTCTTTTCTCTTCTCTTCTCATTCTTCTTCTGTCTTCTCCTTTCAATCCACGTGATTTGAATCGAGTTTGGAGGGTGGAGTTGGTGCTCAAGTTGAAGTTGGAGTTGGAGCGCAGAGTCAAACTCAAACTCAAATTCAAACCTGAAAACTAAAATTGCTAAGTGCTGTAGAATGTAGAATATATGTAGAATGTAGATTGTAGAATGTAGAATGTAGAACTATGGTCTATGGTGGATGCATACACATAACAAAATAAATATCCAGTTCAGGTTGAAGCGAGAGAGAGAGAGAGAGAGCGAGAGCCAAGACAGCGACGACAGAGAAGAAAGAGAAAGTTGAACTCCTTTGGTGAAAGTTTGCATAAAGATGACATTACATACATAATAATTTGATACATGTATACTAGTACAGCTGTCTAGGTATAATAAATATATTCCATATTCCATATTCCATGCTCCATACATTCAACTCGGCTGCACTTTCTCTTTCTTCTATTTTTTCTTTGAAACTAAAGTACTGCACAATGCCAATGAAAATGCCTTCGATTCACTGTAGTAGTACGGTGTATAGTGTATAGTGCATAGCATACAGTCTGCAGCGCGTCGACTCAAATTACAATGACAATGACAATGAAAATGAAACTGAGATTTGGATTGGAAATAATAGAGATTGATTTAAATTTTAAAAATCGGTCCCCCTTTCCACCCACAACCACAACCACTCACAATCAACCAGCCAGCATTTGAAATGGAAATTGTGTGTATTGAGCATTGAGCATTGAAAGTTGAAAGTATTGATAAATTTCATATGATGTGGGGAAAAGGCTATATTTAAGGATGGTTTGAGATTGGAGGTTGGATGATGGATGGTGAAATGATGAAATGAGTGTATGTACAATGTACAGTGTAGGTAGATACTAGATGGATGTTGAATTATGAAATAAAAGGTTGAGTAATTTCCTGGGATAAATGTATAAATATGTTTATGCTGTATAATAAAAAGTGATTTGGATCTCAATTTCCGTGCTATTCCTTGTCGATTGTCACCATGTTGAGCAAACATCGTCATTCAGCTGGCACTGACACTGGCACTAGCACTGGCACTGGAGTTGGAGTTGGAGTTGGAGCAGGAGAAGAAAAAAGAGAAAGCGGAGGAGAAGAATGAGATGGATGGAATAGTAGTAGTAAATGTAGAAGAAAGGTTTGTGGGACAGGGAAAGAAAGAAGAAGGAGAGAGGGAGAGAATGCTGAATGACGAGTGTATGAAATTCTCTCTCTTCTCTTGCCGGTCATTGATTAGTTTTGGTTCCGTCCCGTTGTCCCGGGATACGCGAGCTCTTTCTCTTTCTCCTTCCCTTTGCGTTTCGGTTTCGGGTTTTTGAACCCCTCCATTTTACGAGAGAACGAGAGAAGAAGGAGAGTGAGAGTGAGTGAAAGCGAGCGGGAATTCACTCTTCCTTATAACTTATCGTTCGTCGTTCGTCGTTCGTTCTTCTCCAATGCTCTTACATGTATTTTCTCTCTCTCTTGCTTTACTTTGCTCCGCATTGCTTTTCTTCCACTTGATTTTCAAACACGCACAGAAACGCTCCTCGTTCAATGTGTGTGTGTGTGTGTGTGTAGATTTTGATGTGCATAGTGCATAGTGTAAATGTACACTGTACACTGTGCTTTAGATGCTTTCCTCTGTGCATTTACAACGTCTGTATCTGCACCACACCAAACGCTACATCACACTGATGCCTTGCTTGTGCCCTTCTCATTCTGCTTGTCTCTACAAATTTGGCTATGGTGAGAGAAAGTACGGTGTATGGCACGAGTGAGTGGAACTGAAAGCGAAAGCAAAAGAGAAAGTACAACAAATAAAAAACAAACAAACTACACAAGGAACGAAACAACTGCCACGCAAACTTGACTATACCTTTTTACATACGAATGTGTGTACAGTGTATAGTGTATACGACGTAGAATGTACAGTGTACGATGAACGATGTACTCCACAACACCCCTATTTTACCATCTGATTTGAGTCTAAATCAGTCACCGCACTACTTTTACGCCTTACGTTTTTCTCCTTGACTTGCCTTGCCTTGACTTGGTTTGCCTTACTTTCTTTACATGCTCTTTCTACAGTCTACTTTCTCCTTTCTCCTTTCTACACATAGTTAGTTAGATACTTTATTTTTCTTTTATTCTCTAATTGTGTGGAATTTTGGTCGGGAGCATCAAGAATCAAGAATCAAGAATTTGGCGGCTTTGAATAACAATGAATAAATCAACATTGAACTTTGAACATTGACATTAACCTGAGCAACAAAATGTATTGATTTTGATTGATTTCTCATGGAGCTCCAAGGGAAAGCAGTCTAAATTTTAGAGATTTGAGAGTAAAATGAATCATATGCATACATCTAGAATGTAGAATGTAGAAGGTAGAATTTTGGGCGAATCAAGGTCGTACATGGAGTGCTGTAGAATGTAGAAAAGAACTGAACAGAGAAGAAAAGAGTTAAATCTAATCAAGTAATTGAGGCAAGTTGTGGAGATGAAAGGCTGATCCGTGAAAGTCGGATTCGTTCTCGTTCTGGATGATTTGGGGAATGATGGAGGAACAAATGTGTACAATGTACAAAATAAGAGGTACAATGCATTTGTCAGACTTTCGGTGTACAGTGTAGAGTGTACAGTGTGATGTGCTGTGGGCCCACCCAGCCGTTAGTTTATTTTATTTTACTCTCTCCTCACTCGATTTTTTCATCCCCTTTGTCTTTGTTTCTATGGTAGAAGAACCGTCACTCTCTATTTAGAAAAGTCCTTGTCTTCTCCTTCTTTCTCTTGTCCTCAGTTTTGGTTTTGGGCCTCGATCTCTCGATCTCTCGATCTGGGCCGGATTGGGTTTAGATTTTAACTTGGATTTGGTTTTTTTTCCGAGAAGAAACCAAACTATTCACTTTCACATCTACTTTATCATCCCGTCCTATCATTCTCTTTCAGGTTTGTCTTCTTTTCACTTGCTCATTCATCTAGCTCCATACTAGATTCTAGATTCTTTATGGTTGATGGTTGACTCTAAAATATATCGATATCCACATTGACATGCCGAGTTACTCTTTTCCCCTTTTGTATTGATGAGTTTGACTAGGAATACTAATACAAAAAGGAATACGAATACAAATTCAACTGGCAATTGTCAGTCTTCAGTCTTGAGCCTAAATTCAATACAGTGAATAGATACTAGACTACTAGATACTAGATACTAGACGGTGGAAACATATGCATTTATGCATGTGAGGCGTAACCAAGTATCAAAAACCTGCCATGACATTTGACTTTCACCAGTCCTTTCTCCACTTTCTCCGCTTTCTCCATCATTCTTTTCTCCAGTGCTCTAGTGTCTAGAGTCTAGTGCAATGGAATCCAACTCAACTCCAGTCAAGTCAAGTGAACAGTGATAAAGATAGATAAAGGAAGGAAGACAGATGATGTAATATACAGATAGGAAATTTGGCTTTGGCTTTGACTTTGGCTTTGGTTTTAGATTTGGATTTGGATTAGGATTCGGATTTGGATTCAGGAGGATCTATATAATAAAATAATATAATATAATATAGAAATTTCTCCTTCATTTCCTTCTGTTTCGATGAGTGAGTCGCCGTCTCTGTCTCTGTCTCCATTGTGAATGGTGAAAGTCAATTGAAAGGGAAAGTATTCTTCTTATTATTGTATTATTAGATAGAAGATAGAAGAACCAGAAGAGGACGAAAGAGAGGAGTAAGGAGAAAAGATGGTATGGAGAGAAAGCGTTGCGGTGAGGATTTCGGCACGGTTTTAACTACCTACATCCTACTTTCTCCTTTCTCCTTTCTACGTACAATGAAAACGCCAATGCCAATGACAATAACAATGACAATGGCAATGTCGTTGTCAATGAGGACGAAGAAGAGTCTAAAGTCTAGAGTCTAGAATCCAGAGTCTAGAGTCTAGAATCTAGAGGACTGCTTACCTATCCAAGTGGAAAGGCATTAGCAGTAGGAGAAGAAGTCGTAGGATGAAAGTGGAAACTAAATAAAAGAAAGAATCCAAATTCCCAACACAATACAATGCCATCGGATGATGATAATGATGATGCTGATGATGATGACGACGACAATGACAATGACTACGATGAGGTTAAGAAAGTAGAAAAGAATGAGAAACGTATAATAGAGAAAAAAGGACGAGAGCTAATCTAGAATCTAGAATGTAGAGAAAATCAAATGTCGAGAGCAAGCTTCATTACTCTCTAAATAACTTGAAATTACTCTCTTTCCGTCCTCAATTCGTAGTTGTAGTCGTTGTCTTTGTCGTTTTCCTATCCTGTTTTTGATGGGATAAATCTAGGATGAATTAAGTTTTAATCAAACCGTTTAATCCTTGTATTTTTCATGAGACGCCCTTTGTCTTCAATCTGCAATGTTGAATGCTGAATGTTGAACCTTGAACCTTGACTAGTCTAATGACTCTGAACACTGAACATTGAATTGTAAATAGTGAGCATTGAGCATTGAGCATTGGGCATTGAGCATTCAACTTGTTTCCTGTAAACTTATTTAAATTTTGAAAAAAATTCCGCTCATTAAACATTTCTAGAAAGAAGGAAAGGAAGGAAGGATGAATCCTGTTGTATGCTTCGTGTTCATTCTTGTCCAGTCATCTAGATTCTATAGATTCTGGATCTCCATCTTTATCTTTATCTTGATTCTTTTATCTTTTACCGTAGTTTCATCTTCATCTCATTGTGATTGTGACTCGGACTGGGCCTGAGAATGAGAATGAGACTATAGTCTATAGTGATGGTCATAATGGGCAGGAGTGGGCTTAGTTGAAATGAAATGAAATTCCAGGGAGCAAGTCTTTATTTTCTACTTGAGCATTGACTTTGACTTTGACTCCAACATCGACATCCATTGCCATTGACTTTGGCTATTGTCTAGAATCTAGAATCTAGAATCTAGAACTCTGTCTTTGGTTCTGGCTTTGGCCTTAGTTGTAGTTGTAGTTGTGAGTTTAAGTGTGGAGTTTGGAGTGTGTAGTATGGAGTATGGAGTAATCAAGAGTTGAGTTGAGTCGAGTTGAGAGTTTCCGTCTATTTCTCGTATCCGTATTTAGTTCCGTCGGATCTAAAGATGTAGAGAAGGAGCGGAACTGTTGAAAACTCTGGTTCTATTTCTTTCCTTTCCTCCTCTTTCTTCCTGATTGCTGACATAAACTCCTGTTCTTCTAAATGAGAATGAGCATGTGATTGTGAATACAAACGGGAAGAGGAATGAGAATGCTATTGAAGAGGAGAGAGAGGAGAAGAATGAGGAAGAAAGGAGAGGAGCACTACAATACTACAATATGCTATGCACAATGTACAGTGTAGAGTGTAGAGTTTAGAGTGTAGAGTGTAGAGTGTAGAGTGTACATTGTACGGGAATGGAGCGTGGTGAACTCTTCACATCTTCACATCTCTTAAGGGTTTTCCCCTTCAGCCACTCTCACACCAACGAACCATCTCTCACTCGCACTCGTCCTTTCACTCGTATTCCTATTTGTATTTGTATTCGCATTCTAACTCGTAGTCGTTCTCGTACTCGTACTCACACACTCACTCTTATTTGTATTCACGAGTCTACTCGTCTCTCTTCCAACTCATCCTATTCTTTTCATAGTGTGCAATGTTCAATGTACAATGTACACTGTAGTGAGAGTGAGAAGACGCGTTGAGGAATGTGATATACTTTTCTACTTTCTCTTCCCGGTCACATGGTGATAGATATAGATGTGTACAGTGTACAGTGTACATGGTGTATATGTCTGGTGTCTGATGGCATTACATAACACCAATGCCAATGCCAATGCCAATGCCAGCACAAACGCTGCATGTATGATGTATGCAGTATGTACATTGCACAATGAATTCAAATCACCAATCATATCCGAGTTTTGCCTGTATACTAGACACTATACACTAGACACTAGACACTAGACAGCGGCAAGAAAAGAAAGAAACCACGTTGACTAGAGGCTAGAGGCTGGAAGTTGGATGTGAAATGTGGAAAAGGATGGTGATGGCTCTAGTGGAGAAAGGTGGAACTTTGGAACCTCGAATCGATCGATTCCCTCTCCAGCTCTCCGCGGCAGGCGGTAGGTGGAGAAAGTAGGAAAATTGGAGAGAGAAAACCACTTTTATCTTTTTAGTCTAGAAAAGCCGCTAGATGTCGGCAAATCCTAAGAAAGCCAAGAAATCCAGCAGACATTTGGTAGCTCCAGCTTCAGGTTGGACTTGACTCGAAGATCCAAGATTTTGGACATTTTCTACTCTTTCCGGATTTTACAACTTGCACTTTGAAACTTTGAAATTTCAACTGTGTATTATTTCACACGTTTATTTAAATTTCACGTGTCATGCGGTTGATTGGGATGAGAATTCAAATCGGAATCCGAATCAGAATTTGATCTAACGTTCCCCTTTTAAATGTTCAACTTGTCAACTTGTTTCACCTTCCTTCCAATTTTAAATTTAATTTTATGCACGTTTTTGGAAATCCACTTGATTTTACGGTTTACGGTTTACGGCTGAAACAGTGAAAAACACCGTTTTATTTTCAGTGGTTAAATTGGAGGAAAATATTGAATATTCCAATGTTGTTTTGTTTCCCTTCTTTCCCACTCTACTTTTCACCACCTGGATCAACTGCATTGGACGAAAAGAGCAGAAAAGTGTAGAGTGTAGACCAGAGGAGGAAGCTGACAATGCAACAAAACAGAAGAGCAGAGAATAAGAAAGCAAAGTGATTGTGAATTGAATGGACTGGAAGAAGTGAGAGAAAGAAAGAAAAGGAGCAGAATAAAGAGCAGAGTAAAGAGTAAAAGCGAGAGAAAGTAAAAGCCCATAAAAAGTGCGGCAATGAAATTGAGAATTTATGTAGAAACTAGAGTGTAGAGTGTAGAGTGTAGAACGTAGAATCTTGATCTTGATGGTGGAGAAGTTGAAATCGGATTCGGGTTCGTTTTCGTATTCTGATTCCGATTCAATTCATTTTGTCGATAGCCATGGAGCCGTGTCAATGCTGACAGCATTCGCATTCACCGCCTCGTTTTAAGTCTATTCTCTCACCACTCACTCACTCACTCAGCGTCCAACTCCAAACTCCAACTCTAAACTCCAACTCCAACTGTTGTACTCCTCCATTGTCAAATGGGTGTGAAATGGAGTGGAGTTGAATGTCCAATTCGGATGTTGAGCATTTCCTTTGAAAATCCGATACCTTGTCATTGAATCGACAATCGACAATCGACAATGACTCGCTCTTGAATCCTCACAATTCACAATACACCATACAATATTTAGTATGCAGTCAACTTGCACACTATTTTATTCCTCCATCTCAAGTCTAACCCTTACGTTTTTATTTTACACCCCCCTTTTCCCACTTTCCATTTCCAACAGCTTCAAACTTCAAAGTTCCAAGTTTTGGCCATACCAAGAAATGAAAGTGAAAGGGGGAAAACCACGAAAATCCAATCCATGGAAACTGAATATGAGAATTGACAGGGTAAAAATACTTAAACTCATTGTTTTTATTCGTGCATACTAAAAATCTGATATTTGATTTGATTGGATTTGATTTAAAATTTGCAAGTCTTCCCTCTCAGCTTTTCTCTCCTCTCATTCTTAGCAGGTGAATGGTGGATGGTGGATGGGACTGAAGAAATAAGATAAAGATGACGGTGGAAATTGGGATATGTTACATGGAACATTGGAACATGTTTAAAATTCAGTCCATTTTGAAAATTACCCCTTAAAATTTAAAGAGCTTTCCCCCATTCCCATTGTTACATGAAAATCCATAGAGTCTAGAGTCTAGAGTGTAGAGTGTAGAGCAAAGGAGAGGATTGGACGAATGACGGAGGTGGAAGAAAAAGGGAACAAGTGTAAGACGGATAAAGTGAGTGAATAGACATGTAGTTGTACATGCAGCTGTAGATTGGAGATGTAAGCCATTTACCTTTTGAGAGGAAAAAGATGTATTTGTTCCATTCCGTTCCTCTTTATTTTACACATTATTTATTCTCCAAGTGTCGCCTTTCCTCTTCCCTTCCCTTGCCTGGTTGTTTCAAGACTCGAAAACTCCAAGACTCGAAAACTCAAAGACTCAAACAAGTAGACGACGTCATATAATTTGAGAAGGAAACTAAAGTAAAAGGAAAGCAAAGACACTGACTAAACTCAACTCAACTCAATGCTCAATACAAGTCAGCTAAACAAATCATGGAGATGGAGAAGGGAAAAAACGGTAGGGAAAAACGCTAACAGATGCACTACATCTTTTTAACGACCATTTTCTCCTACACAGATGTTCTCTTGATTTGTTTTATTTGTAAAGACGTTTTCAATTCAATCCAATTCAGTACAGTTTTCTCTTCTTTCTTTCTTTCTTTGGTCCTTCTTCCACAACGTCGTATTCATTCATTTTGAAATTTTCCAGTTCAGTTCCAGTTCCAGCTCCATTTTAATGGACAGTAATTAAATGGTATAAAATATACTCAAGTGCTTTACTTTGGTACTTTAGTCCAACATGAATATCTGTACTTTATACTTTTTTATACACAAAGTTTATAATTCTTCCTCCCATTTATCATAACATGGGGAAAATATTGGCAGAGTATGGAGTATGGATAAAAGACTGCAATCAATCAACGGACCACCCACACCATGTCCAATGTCCATTCCACATTCCAAATTGTCTACTCTGATGAAAAGAGGTGTTAAGTTTTAAGTCTTAAGCCTCTGTTTCTTATCATTTATCACCATGGTGCGATATCATAAAACGATGAAGGATGGACGAGGAATAACTGAAAAAAGGATAGACAGCTTTAAGCTTGAAATGATCGAGTGTCTTTTAGCTCTTTTCATGCATCACGTTTAAAAAATTTCCATGTCTAATATGTCAAATATACTAGAAACTGGAAACTGGACAATGTCAACCATTGTTCAGTTTTAAAATGGTGGTGAAAATTCCATTTTTGAGAGGCTTCCTTCTTCATCCTTAATCTTTTCCCAAATTCCATAATATTTTGTATCATGTATTTTATGCATCCTCCACTAATGTTTTACCAATTTTCATCATGTGACATGATACGAGATGACGATGTTGATGTTGATGTTTTTGGTCTGGTTTGGTTTGATGGCTTTATAGAGGAAGGGAAACACCTTTCTCTTCTCCATTTCAACACCAAGTAACATCCGAGTAAACTCGTGTACATTGTACAATGTACATGAAAGAAAGGGTGAAAAATGTACGTCTAGAATCTAGAACATAGAATGTAGAAAGTAAAATGTGGACTGGTGAAATGGGTAAGAGGTAAGATGGAGCAATAAAATTTCATTTTGAAACAGGAGAAAGAATAAAACAGCTTTTCCTATTTTGTCTTAATGTTCCTGTTTCTCTCGCCTCTTACTTTCACCAGAATATATATTTAGAGTACAAAGTACAGAGTATTTCATACCCGAAAAAACTTGTTCATGATGATCCAACTTCCTTTTCCCTCGTTTCCTTCATCTAGATTCTAGATGCTAGTTTCTAGATAGATGTGAAATGTGTGTGTATTTCATGCGTAAGAACCCTGAAATAGACGTTGTATCATATTATTAGATATGACATGTAGAATGTGAATTGAATGGGATGTGTACTAAGGTACGAGGAAATGGAGGAAATTCAAATCTACTACTATTTATGTTGTGCGGAAAGTTGAAAGTTGAGAGTTGAGTTGCAACTACATATTTGGAAAAGTGTGTAAGTGTGTAGAGTGTAGAAGGAGCAGCCGTTGTGCATTTCCTCTTCCAGTTCCTTTCCCGTTTCCAGATGATATGAAACGGTATGAGGATGCGATTAGCCCTTTTTTCCTGCCGTAAACGTGCCGGGCTATTTGTGCATGTTGTATTTTCTATTTTATTTTCTTGTTATTCTATTGTAGTGTACTGGTGTAGCGACTGGCTGCCTGACTGCCAGTTTGGTTTGGTTTGGTTTGGCTTGGTTTTGGTGTGGTGTGGCCATCAAACACACTAAACTTTTCCTATTTCTCTAATGTAATGTAATGTAGACTAAGTGCAAAGTGTGACAAAGGCAGAGAAAAAGAAGAGAGAAAAGGAGAAAGCACAGTGGTTGCTTTGGGAATACAATGCACTGAACACTGAACACTGAACAGTGAACAGTGTAGAATATAGAAACTAGAAGGTAGAATGCGTAGTGCATATTATTTCAGGATATTTTATACTCGTCTTCTCCTCGGAACGAACATAGCCTAAAGTTTCCCTCCTGTACCATCAACTACATATATATTGTACACTGTACTCGCTACCTTGTATTTTGTACTTTCTAGTTTGCTGTACGTTCAACTAGAACTTCCGTTTGCGTCTTTTTACGCTGTAAATACCTTCACACCACCACCCACAACAACAGATACAATATACAATGTACAATCCATTTGTAAACTTGTGCACTTTACCTTCGTCCACAATTTCCAGTTTAGTTTTTAGTTTTCAAACTCACAACTCACAACTCACAACTTCAGACGCTAGATTCTAGATTCTAAACTCTAGATTCTGGATTTTGGATTTTGGATCCCAAAGTTTTGGAAGACGGAGCGATTCATTTTTTTTAAAAAAAAAAGAGAAAGTGAAATATTTGTACAGTTAATGTGACCATAATTGAGCTATTATCTGTAGATTGTAGATTGTGGATTGTGGAAAAAGTAGAGGAGAAAACATTGTGGATTGTGGATTAATTCAATTCATTTCAATAGCTAGTTTTGTAGCACATGAAATGATAGGATACGATATGATAATAGGAAATGATGCATCATGTATTATGTAAATAGCTATTACAGCTGGCTCTAATTTTATGTGGAGAAAAATGAGAGAAATTCATCATAGTTAATAGTTAATAGTTAATAGGAGAGAGGAGCATTTAAGAAAGCGAGAGAGAGATAAAGACAAAGAGTGGGAGAAAGAAAAAGAAGCAAAGTGCGTAAACATGGCTAATATAATTCACAATTGGCGAAATGTAAATTAAATGCTGTAGACTGTAGAGTTTCCAGCTTCCAGTTTCCACACTCCAAAAGTCTGAATTCTAGATTCTAGAATCTAGAATCTAGAGGCTGGTGAAAAAACAACAAAAGATTGTAATTATTCACATCCGTATTTAAATTCACAGTAAAGTGTACACTGGAATTTAGAATTCAGAATGTAGAATCTTAAGTAGAGAAAGTGGAGAAAAGAAGGTTCTTTCTTGTTCTTAAGCAGAAAAGAGAGGAAAAGAGAGGAGACTGACTATAGAACTAATAAAAACTCCCATTAGTTTTTATGCCATTACCAACTTGGAAAACGGAGACTTGATGTTTTCTCCAGTTTCAAGCAACTTTGCTCCGTTTCTCATGTACACTTGTACGTTGTACATTGTACATTGTACATTGTACGTGCATGCCTAGTGTCTAAGCTATATTGTATATCAAATATAGTAATGCATATGCTAAGTGTAAGTACTCGCAGACATTTTGAACCTCTGTAGACTGTAGAGTTGAGTCTGTAGATTTTCTAAATTCTAAATATTCATGATTCATGATTCTTGATTCATGCGCTCTGTTGTTTTCTGCTCTGGTAATTAGTAATTATGAGCACGTGAGACAACTCCACTTTGTTTCACTCGGTCCGTCCCAACCAAACCAAACCAAACCAACTTTTTCTCAAAAACTTTGTATTTGTATTTGAATACAAACACAAAACGCAAAATGCAAAACACAAAACACAAATGCTAACTTTTAACTATTATAATAGTTAACTTTGAGAAATAATATGCATTAATCCAGTCATTAATTCTAATCTTAAAAAAAGAGCACGGGGCAGATTCAACTTTTCCCCCTCTTTTCTCTATTACTTGTTGGATGGCCAATTTCTAAAATCTGTTTCTCCATTTTTTTATTTGATATCTAATTTCCTATCATTTTTCTTTATTTTTATTTCCCCAATCTCAAATCTCGAGACTCGAGAGTCTCGAGAGTCTACAAGCAATTTAAAACATCCGCCAAAATCTAGAATCTAGAATATAGAGTCTAGAGTCTAGAATCTAGAATAAAGATATATCATTACGTTTAATAAATGAGCAATAATATTTTTACGATATGTGGTTAATTTAATGTTCTGGTATTAAGAATCTCGAATCCACACAACAAAACGCCACAAAAGTCGAATCAAGAATCAAGCCAAATGGCGCAAAATCGGAACTATTTTTTATTTTTCCTCCCGCTTTTTTATTTAACCACATGTGACGATTCTACAGTCTAGATTCTGTAGTTTGGATTGTGGATTCTGGATTTTCAATTGGAGCAATGATAAAGGAGAGCGAAGCAGGTTGTGCGGAATTAATAAATGGTTATAGTTTAGAGTGAATTCCTCAAAGTACTTGTAGTTTGTAGTTAGTCCAAGTTGGCGCTGATGTGTTTAGCATCTTTTCCACTTTAAACGTCTAGACGCTGTGGATTCTAAAAACTGTAGACGCTAGAGATTGGTCGAGAGAGAGAGGTGAACGCTGTTCAAAGTACAATGTACAGTGTAGAGTGAACAGTTTAGAAAATTGCACAGACTTTTGATATTACCCGGCCCCGTTAAAGGAGTAAGTGTGGAGTAAGTTGTTAGCTGTTAGAGGTAAAAGGAAAAGTTGTTCACATTATATATTGAGACGATGATTGTGATCATGATCATGGTCATAATTATGATGATGACTATGATTATGACTGTCATGACAAAGGGAGGGAAGACGAGACAAAACAAGACGAGACAATAGAGAGAAAGCGTCAAGTAAAACCAAAGCAAGAGAAGAGGAGACAAAAGACAATGGAGAAAATGGAGAAAAAGAGAGAAAAAGTGAAAGCATTTAGAGAGACAGTGAATGGGAGACTGAGAAGAAAAATTTGAAAAGTGTCTGACCGTCTTGTCCTCGTTTGGTTGCTGTCAATGTGCTCGTGCTGGAGCTCGTCGTCTCCAGCTTTGCCTTTGGTTACGATTTCTTGGGCTTGTGTTGTTTCCTCGCTGATGGTTGATGGTGGTAGAAATAAAAGAGAAAGGAGAAAAGGCCAGGCCACAGCGGGTTGTAAATGACGGTGACGACTGACACTGAGACCGAGGCTGAGTCTGAGACTCAGACTGAGGACGGAACAAACTAACAAGAGAAAGTGATGAAACAAACTGCGAGTCCAATGGAGATTTTTCATCAAAGTAGCCTGTATCTATATTGTACGCCGCTTACTGTACACCGCTTACTGTACATTGGACCGATAGCCGACAGCTTCCTTCCTGCGGAGAAATAAAGAGCAAGCGAAAGAGAGAGAGAGAGTCAGAGCCGTAGACAGAGATAGAATCACGCAGGACAATATGAAGAGAGAGAGATGCATTGCGATGCTAGTCGTGAGCTCTCGATCCGCGATCTGCGATCCACGATCCAAGATTCTGGATCCTGTGGATCCTACATTCTACATTCTAGATTCTAAATTCTCGTTCTTCTCTCCTCCTGTCCAGACTCAAAAGCAAGTGCTGGAAAGAACCTCCTCTCTCTATTTTCTACGCTCTTTTCTCTGCTCTGCACTCTATACTCTCTACTCTCTACTCCACATAGTCGGTAACTTATCAGTATAGAGTTAAGAGTGATAGGTGAAAAGTCTTTTAATAGTTCTCATGAACAAGATTTGATAACTCGTTCATTCATTTTAAATATTTTAAGCATTTTTTGCACCATTTGAAAGGGGGTTTTTTTGTGAAAGTTAAAACTGGGGGTAAATGTTTTATTATGGTTTGCCATGGTTCGATATGGTTCGGTATGGTGTGAGGTCACTGCTATCTATAAAAAGGTGAAAGGTCTGTTATATGTTCTATAAATAAAATAGAATGTATGGAGTATGGAGTCATGAATTATAGACAGAAGAGTCTCTGGAGAATATTTCTGCGTAAAATGGAGTATGGAGTATGGAGAAGGTAAGAAGTTTAGAGTTGAGAACCCCGTTCAGAAGTGCGAAGAAAGGTAGTGCGGTAGGTGTAAGAATCCACAATCTACAATCCAGAAACCAGAAACTAGGAACCAAAAACGGAGCAGAGTTTCTACAATCTTTTGTCTGTAGCGTGTAGTGTGTAGTCTATAGCTTATAGTAAAAGTGAAAGTGCGAGATGCTGGATGCTGGATGTTGGGAGCTGAATGTGGGTTGTGTATAATCATAAAACGGTAGGGTGCTTTCTTGACGACTTGTCGCAGTTTCTCCTTTATTAAGAAACTTGGTGTAAAAAGTACGGCGTATCTCATAGCAAAGTAACACGTTAACTCTTAACTGTTGTGTCTATATCATACTTCATACCTCAGACCAGACCAGTCCACATGATATAATATGAGAAGGTAGGAGCCAGGAGTTGAGAGTTGAGAGCAACATAAAAAGATGGATACATTAAGTGGGAAATCTGTATGAGGATATCTAGTATCTAGTATCTCCGTCTACATTATGATATGACTCCATTTTCCATATGTGCTACTATAAATTTACTACAAGTTTAGATATCTCTATCTGTGCCACTACGATCCTACTGTATAGCACAGAGTAACGCAGAAAAACACATAAAGATAAGATAGATAGATGTACTTGCACTTGTACTAGGGGTAGGAGAAAGGAGAAGAA
The DNA here is from genome assembly GCA_034698265.1 of Sminthurinus aureus. Taxonomy (NCBI): domain Eukaryota; kingdom Metazoa; phylum Arthropoda; class Collembola; order Symphypleona; family Katiannidae; genus Sminthurinus; species Sminthurinus aureus. Next base: position 54,465 of record JAQGBH010000140.1, read on the forward strand.
ACCGCTTTTCTTTTTGCCCCCTTTATTAATTTCATAGTAAAGCCAGTTCACTGTATCATGACAGGACAGGACAGAACACTAACAGGGAAGTTGGCTATTGTACAGTCCGTCTCCGTCGCTGTGGCTCTTCGGCTCTCTGACACTCTGAGTCTCACATGACAGATGATGCGATATGATATCGTATCATATCATATGAAATGAAATGATGACAGACTACCACCAAAAAACGGAGCAAAGAGCCTCCGTCTTCTTTATTACGTCATATATTTCATTGTTTCATTGTCCTGTAAATTTCATTGCTCTTTCTCTGACTCCAGTCTAGAATTTAGAGTCTAGAGTCTCGAATAAGGAGCTTCTGGCCCTCCACATTCTCATTCTCATTCTTATTTTTATTCTCTCATCTGATTTTCCTTTTCATTGTACTTGTGCTTGTGGCTGAGATCAGATTTTGTCTTTTGTCTCACTTGCCACTTGTTATTTATTCATGGACATTATGCTTTGAATTTTCATGACTCTCGAGTCCCGAGTCCATCATCAACCCTCAATCCATTCAAAAGTTATTGGGGAGATGAGAGATTGTAGATTGTAGATTGTAGATTGGACTTGTAGCTGTATCTGTATTTATATTGACCATAAAGTTTTTAGGCTCAGAGTCAACTCTCAACTCCCACTTTTACATTTATTTTGGATTCTGGATTCTGGATTCTGGACTCAAGAGTCGAGAGTCAACTCAAGTTTCAGGACAATTGGTGTTTTAAATTTTTCAGGGAATTTCAAATTTCAATCCTCCGCCTTTGATGTCCAATCTCCAATGTCAAAAGGCGAAAGTCGAATGTCCAATGAAATCTCGCATTTCATTAGCCGGAACAAAGAGGAATGAGCGGGCGTTTCTCATGATTGGATTGGCATTCTTGTTTGCCTGTTTCTGTAATTCAACACTTTACTTTAAACTCTAAACTCTAAACAAACTGAATAATATTCCAAGGTGATATTTGAATTTAGCTTCATTCCGCCAGATTCGAATTACTATTTTCAAGTGTATGGGTTGAGGGCTCCAGACAAAACAATTGAACGGTGGATTTGATCTGTGTCTCATCTACGTTTCTCATTTTTAAAATGTCGGAGAGTCAAGTATTCGATATTCGAGTGTCAAATGTCAAAGGGTAGAAAATAGAACATTTTGGTTGATTTCAAAGCTCAAAGCTCAAAGCGATTGGATTTCTCTTGTGGATTCCCAATAAAATGTGTATAAAGTAAAAAAAAACACTTTAAATAATACTTGTTTAAGTTCAAACAATATTGCAGAGTTTTTACCTTGCTCCCTTTTACTACAACGTTTCATGTATTTATTTTATCTTGATTCTAGATATTTGACTTTGTACATTTGGGCACAAACAGTCTTTTGTCTTTTCACTTGAAAATTCAAAATGTTCAAAATTTTATGACTTTTATTTTTTGTTAATAAATTATTATTTCATTCTAATTTGTCTTTGTAAGTATTTAAACTCTTTTTTCTTTGTTATTCTCCTCCTCATTTATAAACTGTCTCGTCACTCTTGATTCTTGTCTCTTGATTCTTGACTCTTGAGACGGGGAAAAAACTTTTAATTCCTTTTTTAATCAACTTTTTTTATGATGGCCTTGCCTTGGACTTTGGACTTTGGATGCACATAATATGATGTGCATGTGTGTTGTATGTAGTGAATACTTTTTTATTATGTTTCATTTAAATATTAAGAATTGTAATAAAAGAGGACAAAATGAATGTAATAATAGCCGTTCTTTCTGCTCTACTTTGCACTTGTACAAGACGTGCATTTGTTTCATACATTATACATTTTCTGGAGAAAATTAACCTGGTTTTCTTGATAATAAATGTATGTAGACTCTAGAATCTAGACTGTAGAATCTAGACTGACTGCAAGTTTAAAAGGATGGAAGAGAAAAGCATGAATAAAGTAGAAAATATGTAGGAGATATTCCTGAGAAAAAGTTAAAAGTTATAAAGACTCCATTGAGGAAAGTTAAAGCTAAAGAGAGAAAAATGACACGGTGCTGTCATTTTGAGCTATCTGTACTCTAGATTCTAGATTCTAGATTGTACACTGTGCATTGTACATTGTTCATTTTACAATGTAGTTTAGTTTCATTTCACTTTAGTAAATGAAAGAGAGAGGTAGAAGTTGTGAAACAAAATAGTGTTCATACATATGAGACGTGATATATGATGGAATATGGAGCATGAACATTCTACATTGTACATTGTACATGCAAAGCACCTCGCAAGTGTCAACTTATTAATTTTTGTAGGCTGTAGATTGTAGATTGTAGATTTTGGATAGAAACGGAAGCAGAGAGCATGAAAACAGAGGCAGAAGCAAAAGCGCAAAGAGACAGAGGCACAGACAGAGCGAGATGGAGAATAAAAGAGAGAGGATGAACGAGCTAGAGAGAGAGAGAAAGAGAGGGAAAGGGAAAGGGAAGCGTCGGCGTGTGGAGACATAGAGAAAGATTCATTTTCATTTTCCCAGCTTGACATTGTTGTCTCATGACTTAAGCCAGGATTCAGCTTTAATAAACGACCTTCCTTTATTCCTCGCCTCCGTACTCCACACTCCGTACGCATCTTCCCAAATCCCAAATCCAAAATCCACAATATACTCATTTGGCTGGGCTGTTGGTTGTTGTATGCGCTCCCTGTCTCTCCGACTCTGGCTGACTCGCTGGTGGTGGTGCTCGCTTCATCTCTCCCTTTGTTTGCATCATCTCTCTGTGCATACAAAACACAGCGTACCCTCAACACTGTACACTGTGCACTGTACACGTGTGTACATTTCTCAGCTCTTCATCGCAGATTTTGGATTTGGGCTTGTGTGGATTTTGGATCCTCATGATTTTCTCTCTCCCAAATAAGCCCACACACACACACATGAACAAAAACAATTCCAGTTAATACTCATGATTTACCTCTAAACCAAAATGTACACACTACACTGTACACTGTACACTGTACATACAAAGGCAGAAGGCAGACATCCGACATCCGACATTCGCCAATTGAGACAGTGATTAGACACATGAACACAGACAAACAAATCAAAGAACAAACAGCAAACAACAAACACGAGTAAATAGTAAATAGTAAATGGCCAAAACCAAATCAAATCAAAACAAGAGTGAAATCTTGTGATTTCAAATTAATATGTAATGTCCTATTTACGCAATTACGGAATACGGAATACGGAATACATGTGGTGTCAAAGTGATAAAGTTGTAACTTTTACGAAATACAAGATGAAATTATAACCACTGATGAATTTTCTTGTGTATTTTACTCCCCTTTTGAATTTAGAATTTTGAATCTCCCTCATTTTGTTATCTCATTTAGTAAAAAATGAAAAATCCAAATGTATCGAAAGTCCAAAAGTCAAAAGTCAAAAGTCGATATTCAATGGTTGATAGTTGATAGTCGGTGGTCAAAGGGTTACTTATAAAATGGATGTAAATTTGAAAATGAGCTTGTAAAGTGCATGACTTCATGTTCATGTGTTGGCTCTTTTCTCTTTGCTGTTGGTTGTCCGTTGTTGGTATGACTAAGCATCACGAATTGAGAAGTGGGAAAGCAATAATAATTTATTTTAGTGGCATACAATATACAATATACAATGTACAATACAATAAGCAATAAAACATGCAGAAAGAAAAGGAATGGAATTGGAATTGAACTAGTGACTAAACCTGGATTTTTAGGGAAAAAATGTACAAAATAGGGAGTAGAGCTCCTTCTTTTGGCTCCTTCTTTCATGCTTTATACTCTATACTCTATACACATGTACTTTTGAATGGCTGGTGGTTGGGTTGGTCTTGCAAAGCCAAAGCCTAAGCCAAGTTCCAGTTTTTCCTGCCCCTGACTTTTCCACTTTTCCCTGTGAACTTTAGTTTTTTACGCTGATAAACCTTCTCCGTTGGTATGTAGCAAGTTCTATTTGGTAGTTGGTACTTGGTGGTTTGTAGATTGTTGGATGAATTTGAATCCGAATTTTCTGCATTTACACTGTATTCCATTGTATTGTATTGTATTACGCTACATTGCCTTATGTTACGGTATGTTAAAGGTTTTCCTCAATTTTTTCTCCATACTTTATGCTCCATGTTGTACATTGTTTGTTGTATCGACCATTCACCATCCGCGTTCCTTTTCATTTAGCTACTTCCACTTTGCATACCGACACAATACAACACAGTACAACACATAAATATGCATCGAGCATCGAGGATCGAGCATTGAGCATTGAGAAAAGAGTTGTGGGTGAAGTCACGCAACTTGAGTCGAGCTTTTTTCTACATGTGTGTATCGTGTATAATCTATAGGCATTTTGTACAATTGCATATACATATGTTTGCACAGAAGGCGTTTGTGACTTATCAAGTAGTACTTGAGAAAATTACCTCTTTGACTTTACTTGACCAAGTCAGGCCAGACCAAACCAGACCAGACGAGGAGAGAAGAGAAGAGGGCAAAAAGCAAACCATTACAAAATATCCATAGAGTATCATTATACATTATACAACAACATTTTCTAATACCCAGGTAAAAAACTCGGTGGTTTTTCACTCTACATTATACACTCTACACTGTATTAATGGCCCTTCTTTTTATTTTTCGCTATGTACTATACAGATTATATTACATTATAGGAATGTGCATAACAGTAAAACTGAAACTGAAACTGGACAGTGGAAAATGGAAAAACGTATCATGAAACATGTAAAAAACAGGTAATATGGAATATAGAATATGGATCATGACATGACACGACTAACTTTTCCGTCTGCATTTTTACTCTGTCAAGTAAAAAAAAGTGTGATGTGGGGAGAATATGCAGTATAAAATATCCAGTCTGGATTCTAGAGTCTAGAATCTAGAGTATGGCACATAACAAGCAATTTGTCTCTTATGAACTCCATTTACTCTGCATTATACATTTTATGTACAATGTACACTGTACATTCTACATGTTATCCTGCACCTTGTAAGTATTAAAAGTTAACAGCCATATTTTCTATTCTATTCTCCTCTTCTTCCTCCTGTCTACTTCAATGGTCTACTTTACTCACTGAACCAAAAATTATCTTGTACTACTTTATTCTCCATTCCATTTTTCACCATATCTAAGTAAAATATTGTACATTGTACAAAATGGTAGAAAAAATAAAAAGCTTTTCTCAATTTTTAAACCTTGACTTTTAATGCGTAGAGTCGAGAAGTGAGAAGTAAAAAGTGAGAGCTGAGAACTTGTTTTATGTGTTTGTTATGTCATTATTTGGTGTGTGCACGTGCTGTAATGTTATGTAATGGAAAATGAAAAGAATATTACGCACCATTTTTATTTATATTTATTTGAATAAAGGATCATCTCGTTTGCAAAAATTCTCATTTCCCCAGTCCAGTCTCAATTCTAGACTCTAGACTCTAGATTCTGGATTCTAGAGACTAGATTCTAGATTCTCACGAGCTGGCAAAAGACACGAATGTCTGTTTGTTCAAAATGTCATTAACAGCACAATTTTCCCATTCTTGTTTCTCGTCTTATCATATCCACACTTTTTCTCTTTTGTCTTTGTAGATTGTGTATGGTGTGTGGTGTAGCCTGTTGATATTTGATGTTAAGCTGTCGACAAACATTTGTTTTTTCTCCATAATAGTTTTTTCTAATTGCCTTGTGAGATTTAGCAGTTTTTCATTGTGGGCGAGCAAAATCTGTGAACAGGGTCATTAGCACGTTGCAAGCAAAAGTCAAAAGTGTCTAGTGTCTAGTCTCTAAGTAAAAAAAACTCGTAGTCCTCTTCTACTTCTTCTTCTTCTTCTTTGTGTGTGGTTTAAACTGGTAAAATAGTGATAGTGGTGGGAAATTGAAATAGAAATTGAAAAATGGCGATGGGACTAGAAATCTAGAAGTCTAGAAATCCAGAAATTCACAAAAAATAATGGACCATTTTCCGTCCATGAAACTTACGAGCCTTCCGATTCTCTTGGCCAAGATTTTCATATTATCTGGATTCTGGATTGCGATAGAATATCGTACATTAGAGTTTGTCACAAAATTCAACATTCAACATTCAAAGCTCAAAGCTCAAAGCTCAAAATGATGAAGAGAAAATTTTCGGACCAGACCAGACCAGACCAGACCAAGTCTAAACTAGAAACTAGAATCTAGACACCAGCTCAGTTGGCTGGTAGTTGCTGACGTTTCTGCATTTTACATTGTGCAATCTATGGTACAGTGTACATTAGAGGAGCTTTTGTGTCACATCTTTTCCGGCGGCGTGTTAAAAAATGGATGATGACAATTTTCTCCACATTCATTTCAGCGGAAGAATGTACAAGGGACGGAAGGGAGCGGAAAGAGGAACAATGTGAAATATAATACACAATTTACCATGTACATGATACAGCCTCAGCTCCCAGTTTCTCATCGTCATATTGTCCAATAATATGACGATGATATAGCGTAATATAATCACATCATCCCATAATGTATCGTCGTCCAAGTTCCAGTGTATCGTGTACATATCTCTCTGTACTATCTAAACTCTAACTTCTAAATGTAATGCCTCGTGGGTTTTTCTCTTTCCCCATTCCCAATTCTCCATTCTCCACTCTCAATATTATTCCGTCCTCCATCCCCGTAGAATACAACTTAAGTGACTAGTGACTACTTTCACTTTAATCTCTCATCCTCCACTCAAATTTTACATTTAGATTTTACATCCTATATCATGAATTTTATCAAGTCATCTCATTATTATTGTTTCAAAATATCCCATAAAATTTGGAAGGGAAGATGGACGAGGTAGCGATGCAATAGAATAAAAGTAATAGTAAACTCGGATTTTATAATTTTATGCCTGTAAAAGGTAGTAATTTCAGCTCGCTCTTTTCTTTTAGTTGTTTTTATGGGAAATGTGATCAATTAGTTTGCTACCTATTAATTTGTTGAGCTCTAGATTCTAGATTCTAGATTCTAGATTCAAAATCAAAAGGTATCTACAAGCTGGAAAATACAGCGATACGTTGCCGCTTTGCCTCTTTGATGCTTGTCATTTACCTCTTATGTATTCTTCCATTCACACATTTTCCTTTAGTTTTGCTTCCGTTTTCCGCTTTATTCCGTTCATCTCATCTTTTGACGTTTGACTTTTGACGTTTGACTTTTGACGTTAGTATAGAAAATGTAGTGGTAAGAAACGGTAAGAGACGGTGGTCAATGATAAGGATAAGGAAGAAAAGAGGACGAAATGGAGAACGGGGAAGAGAGAACCGGCTGTTACGTTGATTCTGGTTCTGGTTCTGGTTCTTTGGCTGGTCCTGAGCACTTTGTCCGCATTTTACCACACAATGCACAATGCAAAATGCACCATGTACATATATGGGATATTGGATATGGTAAATGGTAAATTGTAAATGGGATGGTGTTAGTTGAAAGTTGTTACTTTGTAAAGGACTCCTCCGTCTTTGATTTGAAAGGAAGGGAGGGAAAGAAAGAATGAAAGAGGAACAAAAATAATCCATTATAACAAGCTGTGCTGTTCAGTTTACACTTGACTGTTTCTCTCTTCTATGGTCTCTGCTCTATGCTCTCTGCTCAGTGTTTTTGGTTCCCCATTCTCCACTGTACTGTTATTTGTATACATTATAAATATCCTCAGAGACAGAGCCCCAGAGCTATATTTATATATGCAGTCTATTCAGCTCAACTCAGTTCAGAAAGAGCCGACACCACCCACCGACAAAAACAAAGACAACCGACCGATCCGCAGACCGTCACACAAAACATTGAAAAACCCAAAAACCAAACGCCAAACATGAAACTACAGCAAGCCAAAAGTCGGAAACCTCCAACCTCCGGTTATCTTTTTATGAAGAATGTTGATTCTCCATTCACCATTCACCATCGGTCTCTTCCCTGTTACGTGTAATCTATAATCTAAACATGAAGAGAGAAAGAGAGTGCGGCATAAAATAACAGACACATTGCATAACATCCTCGCTTTTACACCCACAACGAAACCGACAAGGACAACGACAAAGACGGCCACGATGACGATGACAATAGCAATGACAATGGCAATAACACTGCCGCGACTTTCCGTTTTCCGCTTTCGGCTTATCATGACGAAAGCAACAGTGAGGGTAAAATTTAAAAAAAAAACTTTTATCCTGATGGATATAAAAACACCCGGGAATGTGTCCATACTTTAATACTTTAGGTTGTGAAAGGGTGGAAATTCTCGACTTTTTCCATATTCCATATTCAATATTCCGCATTCGATCCTCGTTCCTCAATACTCGAGACTCCATTTTCCACGCTCACTGTTTCAACATTTTAACATTATTAAGAGTGAACGCAGTCTGGTCTGGTCTGGGTGATCACATCAATGTGATGACGATCACCATCATCAACATCAACCTATGAAATATATAGATTCTATAGATATCCATATTCCAATATTCCAAACAATCTTTTAAAGTCTCGTGGAAAATCTACATTTCATAGGTGCATGTTTGACGTGTGTTGTGTGCTGTATTGTATTGTATTGCATTTTGTCCTCTGTTGTATATTGTGTGGGGTGTGTGTCGCAAGGGAAAAAAGGAAATGGAAAAAGCGAGCGGGTTTGTATGTGTATCGAGCATCAAGAATCTAGCATCTATAGAATCTAGAACCTAGTGTCTAGCATCTAGCATCTAGTGTCTAGTGTGCGTAAATATGTGTGTGGTTCTATTCGCTTTTTACCACCATCATCATCCGCTCCGCGGCTTCCTCTCTCTTTTCACTCACTCTTTCACTCTCTCTCTCTCGCTCTCTTCATGCTGACAATCAAGACTCAATTTGCCTAATGGATTCAAAATCGTTGCAAAAACATGGTTTCCCTTTGAGCTCCAACTCCAACTCTAACTCTAGTCAACGTATGTACAAGATACATGTAACATTCTCTTTCTCTTCCCATTTCTCCTGGTTTTACCATGCCTCAAATGACTGTAGACTGTAGACCGTAGGATTTTGATAGAAGCACAACTACTCCTACTTTCTATAATGCTACTGTTATTATTATTATTATTATTATTATGTGTACATTCCACGTACTTTTATACAAGTACTGTACTGTACCGGTTAAAAAGGTGTACAGTGTACACAGACATATTGTGTATGGAAGACTTGAAGACTTGAAGACTTGACGACGGCTGCCATCACTTCACTGATTTTACTTGAATACTCAAATTCAAATACTTGACTACTGCGTCAATGTTCACTGTGCAGAAATCGACCATCTAGAATCTAGAATCTAGAATCTAGACGTAAAAGTAAAAATAAAATGTTATGGGTCCAGGATTTTCTCCTAATTCCTCAAATTTCAAATTTCAAATGAAAGTCATGTAAAGTTTAAAGAAAGTGAGAAACAAGTTGAGAGTTGAGACTAGAGACTAGAGACTAGAGACCAAAACCAAAGCGGAGAAAAGCAAGAAAAGATGTGTAGTTGGCAAAGGAAATCGGAATGTGTATCTGAATTGGAATAGAGAGCAGAGGAGGAAAGAGGAAGAGGAAAACAGAGGAAACGATGCGTGTAGTTTTTGTACGAGATATTGCAACTCTTCCTCCTGGTTCCACAAAGCGCTGTGCCTGACTTGACTTGGTTTGGCTGATGTGACGCTAAAGTTTGTCTTCTAATTGTAAAAGTATCTAAAATCTAGAACCTAGAATCTTGAATCTAGTACCTACAATTTCAAATTCGAGTTCAAGGGAAGAATCTAGTGTCTGTTGTGTACAAAGTCAAAGTTGCACCAAATAATCCACGTTAAAGAGTGTCAAGAAAACTTGAAGCGAGTCAAGATTCTAGAGTCGAGAGTCGAGAATCGAAAGAGAGAATTTTTTTTAGGAATTTCTCCATCATTCGAATTCGTATTCTTGGTTTTGGTTTTGGTTTGGGTTTATTACCAGAGTTGAAATGAAAATAAATTAAAGTGCCCATTAAAATTAAAGGTAATCCTAGATTCTGGATTCTGGATTCTAGATTCCTGGATGTTGGAAAATGAGAGAGCAGACATTTTTCTTTATTGGTAAAGAATATAATGGTAGACTATTCAGAATGAGGGCCAGAGTCAGAGTTCAGAGTTACATGTTACTTTTACTTTATAAAGAGCGATGAAAGTCATTCCGTGTCAATCAATGTATAAATAAAGACCGCGCCTTTAGACTTTAGACTAAAGAGTAAAATAAAGAGAGAGGGAGATATTGAAAAGAATAAAAAGGGATTTTCCTCCTTATTTATCCAGGGGTTTGGGGTAATTTTGGATAAAAATAAAAATACTAGTAAATACAAATACAAGTGACAGGGATTTATTTACAGCAAATGGGAAAATGGAAAAGCGGGAAATGGGAAAATGTGGAAACTGGGAAATTCTCACATTTCCAAACACCAAAGACGTAAAATTCTAACAAGTCAACTTCAACTCAAGCCATCAAGCCAAAGGGAGCCGAGCAACAGAAATATTATACAAAATTGTATATTATTACTATATCTGTTTATCTATCCATCCATCTATCTGCGATGGCTTTAAGCACCAGTTTTACTAGTCAAAGGAAAGAGCAAAAGCCAAAGCCAAGAGACTTGAGTCTTGAGTCTTGAATCTTGAGTCTAAGTTGGCTTGAGTTGAGTCGGGTTGAGTTGAGTCGAGCGGCATTCCATTCCCAGTTGGTACTAAATGATAAGGAAAAGTGTTTCTTCTACTCACTTTCACTCACTTGCTTCCATCCTCCATCCTCCAAGCTTCAAGCTTCAAGTTCCATGTATCACACATCACACATTTAGTTGAATTGTGCGTATCTACCTTTTCCCTCTTTTTTCCCTCGTTTCCTCGTTCCTCGTCTTTGGAGTCACTTTCAATTTTTCCTCACACTTACATCAAATGAAAGGGAAAAGAGGCAGAGAGAAAGGGGAAAAAACGGGAGAACCGGCATGGAAACGTGGTTTGAATAGCAAGTCTACGTATTAAAGTAGTTAGTACACACTCCTCCCTTTTATTTAATACGTTGTGAGGATTTATAGCTTTATCATTCCCACTTCTCTCTCTGTTCTGTGCTCCAACTCGCTGTCTTTATATACATTGCTATATAATATAATATAGCTATAGCTAGACTGGATATTAGATATTACTTGTGTTGGATGTGAGATGTTTTAGAGCTCACATTTCAAAAGAATTCCCTTCACTCCATCTTATAACAAGTACAATGTACAATGTACAACTACGGCTAAAGCTACAAGTACAGCTACTGATATTCTTAAGATTCATGTTCAATGTTCATGTTTTTTCTCAGAGCTCCGTCCGCCCGGTTTCAAATTCACCTTTTCTCTCGGTTGGATTTAAAAGTGTAATAGAAATCGAAACTGAAATAGAAGAAACAGAAGAAAAGGAAAGAGAAAGAAAGAGAGTATAAAGTGGAAACGTTCATGCTCAATGCTCAATTCTCAATGTTCAATGTTCAAAGCTCATGTTCATGTTTTGTACTTTGTGTTTTGTGGTAAGTTTCGTCTAGTTTAGTTTAGTGCAGTTGAACTAAAGTGTGGCAATGTTATTTAGTATTTACATTTATGTTTTTTATGAGAGTCCGTGAAAGAAATTTAATGACCTTTTCATTTTTCTCCACGAGGGAAAGTCAAGAAAGAGAGTCTATGGCTAAATACTAAATACATGTACATTGTACATTGTACATTGTATATTTTGTATGTATACGGTAAAAAAGAGGATCCTTGCTGTTTTTATAAATGGTAACTCGTGAAACACGATCCTTAGCTGGAAAACGGGAGGAGAAAGATGAGAAGAGAAAGTGAAGAGGAGATGGTAGATGGGAGGAGAGGGAAAGTCATAAGTAAATGTTAGTTTATTTGCACACACAATATATATGTGAGACTGAGACTGGGTAAAAGAGGATGTCCAAAATTTATGAGAAGAGCATTTAAGAAGCTTTTCCTTTTATTAACCACACCTTTTCCTTTTTACCACTACACCTTCTTACCCCCCAAAAAACTGAAACTGAAATGAGATCAAAAGCAAATGCAAAAGTCAAAGTCAACGTATCTCAAAGTACTATGAGTAGAAAAAAATTACTCGTGGAATTTTCTTACATTCCCTTGTATTAGATTTGTCTTGATTCCTTGATTCTTGATTGTACATTGGACGTAGATAAAATAAACTGCCTTTTTCACAAATTTGCATGTATTACAAGTTGCAAGTGAGAAGCCCATTAAACTAAATAATAGAGAAGAAGTGACAGTTTAAAGTTTGGTGGAGAGTAGACAAATTATAAATTATATCCAACTTTAAAATGATGTCAACCAGATAATAAGGGTAAAAATGCAATGGTAAGAACAGTCAACAGTCTAACATGGGCAATTTACACACTATACATTTCAATATTTAAGATGATGATTTCTTTCCTTGGTTCTTTCATTCAAGTCAAAATCACTCGAGATAAAAGTAAAAAGGGAATTGATTTTATTTTGCTGGTGGTCATCCATCAAACTATCAACTATCAACTATCAAAGTGGAAGAGAAAATATGTATCGCTTTTCTATTGTATTGTACGGTTTTGTTTTGTTTTGTTGGGTTGGTGCAGTGACTAAAAGTGAAAGTGGGAGAATTGAATGTTGGAGTTGAGATGGAGGGTTAAAAATGAAATGGAAAAATAATCGGTATTTAGAGGAGGCGGATGTTGATGTTGCTATTGATACGGGTGTCAGTTTGGCTTGGTGTTTTGTGGGTGCGGATGGGTTGAAAAGTTAAAGAGAGGATGAGAAAGGGGGATGAATATCAGAGGAACATTGTATTGTAAATAGTAAATAGTTTAGAGCTTAGAGTTTAGAGTTTAGGCAAAACAATATGTGTGAGTATTGAGAGGAGAGATGATTTTGTGGAATGGGGAGAGTCTGTCAACTGACTCTGACTCTGACTCTGACTTTGTATCTGCGGATAAGTTATAGGGAGCTTAGCTGGACTGGCAGGCGAGTAGGCGAATGGGCGAATAGGCGAATGAAATGCTGGTGGCTGGTGAAGACGAGACGAGAGACGAGGGCTGGAGAATGAATGAACAAGAGAAAGAGAAAGAAAGAGGGAGCGAACGACATGGGCCTCTAAATTGAAATGTATTAAGGAGGGAAAAATAAAATAGCTGGCAAAAACCACCTGCTGTGATGTTGGCCAAGTAATCTTCACCAAATTGTGATTTATGAATGGGTATTCCTCCTAACCGCAACCAAAACTACCGCCACGCTACAACATCTACAATCCCGAATCCAGAACCCAGAATCCAGACTCTACACTCTACACAAGACAAGACAAGACAAGACAAGAAAAGCAAAACCAAGGCAAAGTAAACTAAAGCGTTGTTCTCTCTCTCTCTCTCTCTTGTACACTATCTCCGTATCTAGTATCCAGTATATGAAAAAAGGCTATTTCTTTCTCCCCTCAATCCTCAATCCACACGACTAACAGTAACGGTACCGGTGCGTTACTCCTGTACATATGTATAGTGTATATGTATACATCTATAGACTCCCTCACAATCCAGAATCCAACTGGAGAAGGAAAAAACAACATCATCTTCCATCTTTATCCATAAGCTGGAACATAAAGAAAAATATCTACGTTTTCTCCCTCCTCAACCAACTCACTCACTCACTCACTCACTCACCAACACCAAAGCCCACACACATTTTCCTGCATCTATCAGTAAACACGCACAAACAACCAACAACCAAGACACACAAGACACACGTAGCAACTTGATATTCCTCTATTAAAGACAATCCGCTCTCTTTTTTCTTCCCCTGTCAACCAGTTCCAGTTCCAGTTTTTAGGTCTCCATCTCCATCTCACTTTTCAGTTCCCGCTCTTCTTCCACTTTGCCCTTGCCATTGTCCTCTCTGTTGTCTCCTTCTAATCCCATCAATGGGAAAGCTAAAGAGGAAAGAAAAGTCTTCATGTCGGTGTCGTCATATGACAATGACAATAATGATGAGGATGATGACGACGATGATGGTGATTCTCTCTTGGGAATTTTAACTACAAAATATGGAATGGACTGCGTACTTGCATAATAAATTTGCATCGTATAATTTTTTAAAAGAAGACAAATGTCGACAAATTATGAAAAAGGGAAAAGGAAAAAAGAGGGGCAAGATTCAACATGCTTTCAACTTTCAAGCGTAACATGAGAAATAAGAATAATAAGAGTAACAAGAGTAATACGACTCACACAAGTAATAATAGGGAGTAATAATAAGGGGGAGAAATTATAAACATGCCCAAACAGAGAGAGAGAGAGAGCTGTTGTTGATAATGTGTTACGTGTACTTTGTACTTTGAAGTAGGTAGATAGATTTGTTAGTGACTGACAGTTGACAGTATGTGTGTATCTGTGTTCTGAGTATGTGAGTATGTGAGTGCATAGAATAATAATGAATATACAAGGAGGTTCAAATTTCAATATGTGGTGTGTGAGAGGGGAGATGTGATGAGTGATATCCCGTATATCCTATCTCCTATCTTCATCTCCTTTTCTCATATCCTCATATCCACTTTCTAATTTCCAAGCTCCAAGCTCCAAGCAGCGAAGCAGTTGCACTTGGTCCTTGGCACTCTCAAAATCTGAAAGGAAAGGAGAGGAGATCACATCACAAGCTCAAGCTCATCTTGATCCTCATGGAATTGATACAAAATACAAAGGAGAATCTAGAATCTGTAACTGTGAAATGGTCTCTTCTGCTCCATGTTCTGTTTGTAAAATATAATATGTACATGTGGGGAAATATGCGTAGCTGGTCCTTTTTCCTTTTTCCATTTCACTGGGATCTGTGGGATAATACGAAACCTTGTGCTGTACTTTCTCTATCTTCCCCAATGCCAATGCCAATGCCAAGGCCAGTGCCAAGTTGAAGAAGAGGGATCGACCACAATACAATATACAGTACAATACGATTTACGATACATCAGAACAGAGGATAACACAAAACACAAGAGGAGGAATAAATGAATGAATGAATGAGTGAGTGAGTGAGTGAATTTGAATCACATATGGTTCAGTCACTCTAATGACAACTAATAGATTCATTACTTTCCCACTGTCTCTCCATTACATTACATTTCCAGCCGAGGGTGTAGAAAGTAGTGTACAAAGTAGGTATGAAAGAGGGAACAAATGTGAATAGGGAATCCTCGTTGCATTCTGCATTCATCATGTTGTAAGTTGTACGCTCGACCTTGTACATTGTACAGACTGGAGACTCGAGTCATGTGTATTCTGTATTTGTGCAGTGTGTAGTTGTTAGTTTGTTTCTGCTCCTCTTTGTCTGTCTAATCCGCCGACTACCGACTACTTACATCACCCACCAGCCAACGAACCACCCTTCCTATTTGTATTCACTATCGAGTATTGTGTATTGAGCATTGAGCATTGAGCATCGAGCATCGAGCATCGAGTATTGATGCTATCATTAGACATTAGTGGTGAAAACATGGTCAAATAAACTCCATTTTTCTCTCGTTCCCTAACTTCTCCCTATCCCATTTCCATTTCCTTTTGAGACGGAATAAACCAACTTTCTCAGACTATAGACTAGAGACTAGAGACTGCAGACTGTACATAGACTGCAGACAGTCAAATCCCTCGACCAACCTCTACTCCATACTCTCTTACTCCCTCTCCTTTTCTCGTCTCATCTCCTTTCATGTCCACCTCCACCTTCTGCTTCTGCTTCATCCCCCAAATCTAATTGACTCTTTTATATACACAATATAATATAATATACACACACACACTACACAGGGAACAGACAAACAACCGTAAAAAGGTTTATTCCAGGAATACCGTCGATGCATAGGAGTTCGCCAAGCGTTGGTGAGTTCGCCAAAAATTTAAAAAAGATTTAGGATTTAATTGTGGATTACGTGCTTATCAAAAATAACTTTAATCCATCTCCACATGATCAGAATTTAATGGAGAATTCCATAAAAATATAAAATCAAAATTATTTAATTACAGTTAAAAAATTGTAGCATGTC
>JAQGBH010000141.1:0-70539 GCA_034698265.1 Sminthurinus aureus
CGTTTTACTTGTTTGTTACTTGCTTCGCAAGTAACAAGTAAGTAAAGTTTTTGCAAGTAAGTAAACTCACTCACTCATTTGAGAGCGTTTTCTCCAAGTAACAAGTGAGTATTGAGAGCACTGGTATAGAGGGAAAGGAATGTGTAGAGTGTCGAGTGTACAATAAAATGTATGGGTTAGTTAGTTGACCTAAGTATGTGATATGTGATATTTGATATGTAATGAAAAGACTATAGAAAATAAAAAGCGAAGCAAAGATCAATTAACCATTATAATGTTCATCTTTTTACTCTGTATTTGCTGAAACTTTGTTGAATTGGATTGAATCAAGAACTAAGAGTCAAGAGTAACTTTATAATATAACTATATAATATATTATGTAATAAATAAAAAAAGTAGAATGGGAACTCTGATATTTTTATAAAAATTTCATGGTTGTGACTCCATTGTTAGATCCATGTATTTTTTTTATTTCTCGCCATATTCAACATCTAATTTTTTCCCGAACCAACAATAAACCAACAAAGGATTAAAGTGTGCAATGCATTCTATGTAGAATGTAGATACTACAGATACACATATTTGTAAATCCATAATATAAAAGAGACTAACAACTTGTTAGCAACAAAGGTAACAAGCTTCTTCCTCCCAATGATTATCCAAGTTATTAGCGTATAACTTGTCGGAATATACGGATAAATATTTTATTCCTCAACTTTTTTTTTGTAAATTGGGGGTGGTTGAGTATAGATGGTAGATGAGTGTGTGCTTGCTTCCTTCCTTGCTTCTGTTTTCTGTGTGATGATCGGTAGAAAATTAGGGTACGCGCTCGTAGAATCTTCATTATTTATGATTATTGTGTAATATTTGGTGAGGTATTTTTGTGGGCAATTCTTCATGCTTCGTTTTCCTTATGTACTGCGTGTTCTGGAATCTAGAATCTAGACTACATACAATGTACATAGAAAGAAGTCAGGTTACTTCTTCCTCACATGGATAGCTAGTATTTTTATAACGTAAAAAATATGGTGTTTAATTTTCCATTCATTACAGCTAAATTAAATGTGAAAGAATACGAATAAGAATAAATAATATGTAGAATGTAGACAAAGTTGAAATCAAATGAAAAGGTAAATAAGCGTACGAAAGGAAAAGTTGTAGAGGAAAAAAAGTTCAATTGGAGAATCATCAAGATAATGAGTTTTTATTAAATCTACATTGTTTGAGATTCAGCCTCATTCATTAAAACGTCCAAGTTCCATAACATGACGAAAATGTACAAGATACACGAGTGCAAGAGGAACAGGATATTTTGTATTTTATAGATAATTGTACAACCTATCTACACGATCTATTTCCAAGTACATGGATCTGTGCATAACTGCATAAGTGCATATTATATCAATGCATTTGAACTTGATTCTTAATTTGTATTTTAATAGCTAATTTATAATGATGATGATTAATACTATATTATAAGATTATGCATCTTTCAGTGTTTTTTTTCTCGTTCACGCACCTCCAATTTATATATATGAACATAGGGCATACTGTATATGCTATTTCTTCAAAACAAGATAATAACCAAGTTATTAAGAATATACATACATGTAATTGGTTTGTATTGGCATGAATCATTAACCTGGTAGACTCTGCTTTGCTAATAGTGTGAACTTCACATATTATTAAATTGTGATGGTATGATATTATTTGAAGATGCTTTGAAACTCTTTGCAAAATTTTCTTAAAGTTTTAATTATAATTACACACATTCACTATAGTATAAATTGCGAATTGAGAAGTACATTGTAACATCTATACACACTATGGGAAAATAATGTTGCTTCATGATTCGAGGTTAAAACTTGAAACTCGTCAAATAGTTAAAGTTTTAAATTCCGTAACATGTGAGAACGTTGTCACAATTATTCGTTGAAATTTAAAGTTGTGAAGTTTTCACACCACACTAAGAAATTTACAAATGACGAAAAAATGTCGAAGAATATAATATGACGCTTGCAAATATGATGTATCATTGATCATAATATAATGTAGATAATAAAAATGCTTGCATGTGAGGAAAAAATACTCTTGACAATAATTATGATGACTTTTTTTACCTTCTGTCTTCTAGGAAAGGCTAATTGCTGTTATGGACTATGGACTACAGAGGAGTGCAGAAAGGAATGAGTGAATAATAAAGATGACAAAGAAATTTAAAACGTCGAATGCTTATGAAGAAGAAAAAGACACTGAAAGAAATTAAGTGAAAGAGAGGTAGATACACAGAAAAAAAAATGGTTTTGTTCCTGTCTTTGTCCTGTCCCTTCTATTCAATTTTCTTCCTTTTACACCTAAATGCTCTTAATTGACATGTAAAAAATGGTTAGAGTTGTTGTCTCTCTTTAGTCTCTGACGCTTGCAATTCATTCCGCGGACGATCGACGACTTAAGTTAGGATAAACTGAGACGTCAAAAAAAAGAAGACAAAGAAAAATATGATGGGAACAAAAGTTGTCGTTGAAAAAGGTGCACGAAGAAGGAATAACAAAATGAAAGAAGCATTTACCATGTAAATCCATGCAAGCTAGTATGTGTATACAACATGTTAATATTGCCAGGGTTAGACTTAAGCAAGTACCTTCAGCTGTTTGTTGTAACTTGTATGTACTTTGAAATATAACTGAAACTTTAAAAATTAAAATAGAAAGCGTTTTTACATCATATTTTGAAAAGAAGATTGACTCTACAAGACGTTTTATATATACCTGTCTTGTTTTGGTTTTTGTTCAACGTTTTGATTATGTACAGCATCAAAAGCTGAGAGATGGGATGAGCAAGAAGCTATGTAAACTAAACTGGATGACCGAAATGAGAATTTCGATATTGAATATGTGCATTATCAAAACTTTACATATTGGATACAAGAAGATGAACCAAAGAGCAAAACCAACCAACTGAGCACCTTAATTTAAACATGTAAGTCAAAGTTTTACAGATATATTTTATGCCATGTTTTTACTTTGTGCTAGTATCAAAGTTTTCTTAATATACAAAAAATATACATGTTGAATAACATATATATTCTGAACGTGGAGAGGAATAATATGACCACTGAAAAGTGAACATCAGTATGAGAAAACGGAACCAAACAGAACACAACACAACACATTCTCACATCAATTGACAATGAATGTGAGAATGCGAACATGAAACATGACAGTGTCACTGTGCATCAGAAAAAAATGAACTTGAAAGTCGGAGGTTCTTTTTACTAGTGAATAATGATAGTAATGCACACAGATGTACAGACTTTGTTGTTGTGCTCATACCTGTACATCGTTCACTGTACACATTACATATTATATCTGTATTCTATATTCCAAGTCATGTAAAGGAAATATATGTAGAATATAGACATTGGCTTTTCGTGGACAAGTGTCTTTTTCTTACGATATTTTTATGTATTGATGTACAATGTACAATGGACACCGTAAGTGTATATTATTTAAACCAGAGTAAAGAGTAATAATGTTCAGGTGAGAGTGAAGGATAGATGTAGAAGGAACGAAAGAAAGAAAGAAAGTTATAAGGCATAATATATATGGAAAGAAGATTGCTGCACTTATGCTAGCTGTTGGGGTATTTTTTTTGTTCCATTCCATTAGCATTAACTTGACGCTTATTATTATTGTTAATGTATCTCAATAACTTTTTTGACACTTACAGGGTACGCTTCACCGTGCCATGGTTTAAGACACATGTATGTATGCATGTATAAAGAGCAAAGAAACCAACCCCAAATATAGATGAAGGCAACTGAAATATGGAGTATGGAACTGAAACTAAAAAAAGCAAGTGTGAGTTGATGGTGTGTGCTCATTGGCCTCATCATATCTAGCCCAATGTTAAACCCAAGAGAAAAAGATGAAAGGGTAAGCGATCACTTATATTTTTTTAGAATAATTTTATTTGTTAAGTATTTTCCCTCGCTTTCCTTGATATATAAAATGCATATTTATATTATATATTTATAAGTCTTCTATTTCCTGGAACTGTGTGACTAGTTTTTGTTGTTGTTGGAAAATTCGCCAAATTCTCTAGCTTTTGTTTTGACTCGTGGGTAGTAAAACTATAATTATAATTACTGTTTTGTAATTAAAGGTGAGGTGCTATATGTACAACCCATTGAGTTACTTTGAATTTTGAATGATAATAATACATTGAGGAAAAGTGTTACAGGATGGAGATTAAGTATTTTACTTGACATCCTTGTATTAGACAGAAGCTGTAGGCTAATTTGCATCACGGTATTTGGTATTTGGTACTTGTAAATTATGAGGAAGCAACACAGTAAAAAAAATCATGATAATACAATAAGTGGTAAATGCTAAATGCTAATATGCTCAAATGCTTAAATGTTTCTGTTTCTACAAGGAATAAGGCCATAGAGATTTAGAATAAGAATAAGATTACGAGCCAAAGAGTAAGAATCAAGAAGCAAGAAGGAGAGAAGAACCAGCATGAGTAGCACGACAAATCACGGTTTTGTGGTCTTTGAGTCATAGGCATGTGTAAAAAGCTGTACTACATTATTTTATAACTTATAACAGATCTATCAGAGGAGCGAGAAGAGAAAGAGTTTATACTATTATTATTACTACTACCACCACAAGCCAATGTACGAATGAATAAGAGTGAGGACTAAAAACCAAAGTTTGATGGTTAAAATTTCACAGACATTTCAGATTATAAGCTCTGCCTACATGTACAATATAATATGTAAGATGTAGGAGTACTAAATACTAAATAGTATAACTAGAATTGTGCATGCTTGTACATTGTACATATTTCCTTCTCTCTCATACACATGTAGATAGTTAGATAGACACTCGCACTCGTTAGTTTGTGAAATAAAACTGAGTTAAATTCGTGGCTGACAGGTACTTTTTGTGATGTGAAGGGGCGTAAAATACATCGACAATCTCTACTAAAAGAGACAGCTAATATTAAGGCTTTTTGAAATGACTTAATGCATTCTCGTTCTCGGGATGAGGTCCTTGTAGTCTATTGTCTGTATCCATATCCATGTACAGAGTATAGAGTATAGAGTTCATGCATTTGTACATATTTCTTTCCATAGTCTGTCCTGCTCTGCTCTTTACATTACCCACAGTACATAATAAATATCCTCACTCCTCACACTTTACTCGGATGTCCTATGTTCTCTTCTCTTCTGTTTTCTGTTCTGTTGTATATTGTACATTGTACATTGATATGTACACACCGTGTAATCTGAAGGCGTGTATTCACAGTATTCAGTGTTCAATGTAGGTTTTTTGGAACTGAACAACAGAAACTCGTCTATTGTCTGGCTGTATTATATATTATGCGTTATTATACGTGAAGGGCACTTCATGTGGTTGGCTCGTCCATTGAATATGACTATGACTATGACCAATTTGAAAACCAAATAATAATATAGCATATCGTATAGTCTAGTATATATTATTATTATTATATTTTGGACTAATGTGAAGCTCATTTGTACTATGATGTAGTTGCTTGTGTACTCTTGTCATTTTTGTGTATACAGCTTTACGGCTTACTGTATATTACCATTATTATTAGTAATGATAATAAGCCATATAATTTTTTCCATTTTCCTTTGTCCTATACACATAGCAGAGTCCACATGTACATATACCACATTCATTCAACACTCAACATTCAACATAGTTTGCGATGGACGAAAATGAAGGTATTTTGAATACGTAAATATTCATATGTTTGTTTATCGGTTGGTGTAGGTTGACTGCATGGATTACTAAAAGTATAGTAAATAGGACAGAAACAGCGTGTGTAGTGTGGAGGTAGGACGAGCAAGGATATGGGATAAGTTAGTCAGTAAGCAAGCATAAAAAGAAGAAGGAATAGCCATGTCCTATGTACTATGTATTATGTAGAAAGTAAACTATATGGCTTACTAATTCTACTAATTCTAATGCTAATATTAATAATGCTATTCATATTATTCACTATTCACTATTCATATTATCGGGTCTATTCATTCAGGTGCTCAAATCTTCAAGTTTAACTTTATTATCCTATTCTATTCTACAAACGACTTCACTTATGACACGCTGGTTGCTTGCATGCACGGCCTCCTTTTTTCGTTTTCTCTCGTGTTCGCCACTCTCCATTCTTCATCTTCTCTTTTTCCCCATCTTCCATAGTCCATAGAGTATAGAGTATAGGTAGACAAATATTAGTGCCACTTACATTTTTTTCCTATTTACATTTTACATTCTTATAAGTTATAGGTTAGTGGTAACACTTTATTTTGTTTGAACCACAGAATCTATTCTAAAGGATACAAATGAACTATGCATAATATATAATATATTACAAATATACATAACATGAAGAGATGTTAATAGTAGCTTCAAGAGAGTAAAATTACTTCTTATACTGTAGTACTCAACATGTTGATCCTGGATACTAGATCATGGATGCTGGATACTGGATGTTGGAATAGCAAAAATGTATTTAGTATAATTTGAGAAAGTTCACTGTAAATGTATGTATAATGTATTACAACTACGTACCAAAGATCAAATATTTTGTTACAGTATAATATGTACTATATACAAAATACATAATATAATAGGAAAGCTCAAGATTCACAGTACTTCTATGCTCAATGCTCAACTCACTTACAATTAGACGCATACACGTCAATTGAAATTGAAAAGGGCACTTGAAAATTGAATTGAATTGAATTGCTGAAGAATTGAGAGTATTATTATTGTTATTATTATTTATTTTCAATAGGACCAGTCCTTCTATTCTTCACTTCCACTCAGTACTCACAAGTCAGTTCTTACTACATAATACGCATTCTGTTGTGGAGCTAATAATCGACTTGACTTTTATTTTTGGACTTTTTGACTCTTAAAAATATTCATTGATGGAAGGATATGGGATTAGTCTTCAGTCTCGAGTCTTCACGTTGAAAGAATGAAAAGAATTGAGGAGTGTACATAAGTATTTTTGGATGAATTCTCAAACCTCACCTGCTCTGTCTGTCCATGCCATGTCAGTGTACTATGTAAAACTATTGTTCTGATACAAGTGTATATTGTATATTGTACTGGCTGATGTTTCTTGAAAGCTCTCAACTCTCAAGCCTTTTCCAACCAGGATTTTTTGACTTTTCATTTTGGTAGTTCCGTGTTCCCTGTATTTGTACTTCTAGATTTCTAGATTTATGAGAATAGAGGGGAAATCATATTAAGTATTAGTTTATGTTTCCTTTATTATGATGTATAATAGGTTGTTTTTTAATTAATATTAATATTACTGGATTAATTTATGATTCAAGAACATTTTAGCTTTTGTAAAAATGAGAATGGTCAATGCTTCTCTTAAGCGTTGACAGTTGACATATTTCTTAACTCTTGCAGTGCTCTATATACTAGAACATATACGCACTTAATTTGATACTAGATACTAGATACTAGTGATATTTTATCTATAAACAACTCTATATTATTATTATATAAAGAGCTTTTCTTAGACTTTTGTATCCAGATTTGATATTTTATTTTATTTTATTATTATTATTTATTATGTGTGTACTTCTTTTCGTACAAGTGATATAATAATGAAGGCTGCATGTAAATGTTGTAAGTTTTATACGTTTACGGAATAGATGTAGATTTTTTATAAATATATTTGCATAAGACACTCATAATTTATGTGAGAAGGCGACAGAGAGGGAGAGACAGAAGGAAAAGGAGTGAGTGAGAGTAAATGAGTGTGAGTTTGTTTTCTCCACATAAATTACCGTTTTTATTTTACGGCAGGACGAGAAATGACAGAAAACAAATGAAATTTATGTGCACTGGGACAATATGTTTAATTCTCAACGTCCCTTCCTTATTTTCCTGTTGCAATGAGCTACATAAATTGCGCGTGTCTGCTGTTGGTTGTTGCTGTTTGTATAAATGTGTGTATATTGGTTGACATTTTCTCTCTTTCTCCTTCTCTTTCTTTACACTGTACGCTTCTGATTCTGATTCTACTTCTGTTGCTGTTGCTGCTGGCTGTCTGTCTGTCTGTTCCTTTTTACCCATTGGAATACATATATGTAGTCGCAGTTTCACAAAACACGTAACAAGTATCGAAACAAGATGGAATTTTATGTATCAAAATTCTTCTAGTGACATTCTATTGTATTGTTTTAGAATTTCCTCTTGATCTTCCTTCACTTCTCTGTTCTTGTTTGTTATTTTGACTTTTGGATTTTGGATTTTACCTCGTTCTCTTTCCCGTTTTTCTTTTCCTTGTGACAGGGACAGAGACAAAATGTATGGTCCGTTCCTTTTGTATCCTTCTGGCTTATTGTTCGTCTATATTTTACAATTACAATTTCGTATGCAGACAAAGAAAAAATCTGTCATTTTGTACGGATACTTTAAATAGTCGATGCGTCTATATTATGTACACATGTTTTATTATTTGGAATTTGGAATTTCTCCCTCGTTTTGTTTTTCCCTATAAAATCTGAAAAAGATTTACCCTTGGTCATTCCAAAACTATTGAATATTTATGCATAGTGGTGCAGTGTATCTTTATCGGCATGATATTATGTTTTGGTTTGGTTTGGTTTAGCTCGCTTCTGTCCTCCCGCAATTTATTTTACA
The DNA here is from genome assembly GCA_034698265.1 of Sminthurinus aureus. Lineage (NCBI taxonomy): Eukaryota > Metazoa > Arthropoda > Collembola > Symphypleona > Katiannidae > Sminthurinus > Sminthurinus aureus. Next base: position 8,709 of record JAQGBH010000141.1, read on the forward strand.
TCCATTTCAAGATTTTGGCATAGCATGGTCTGTACCAAAATAACAACAATAACAGAAATATCCGTTGCGAACGGAGAACGGTTTTACAGAAAAAAAAATATATCTGTACAAGTTTCAGAAGTGTAGTATCTGCTGCCTGTTCTGGATTCTGGATTAGGTAAAGGAAAAAGGGAAACAAAGAGGAAGAAGATGAAGAAGAAGAAGGGCAAGTTGACTGAAAATTTTGTCGCGTTTTCTTCTTTCCCCCTTGTGCAATGGAACTCGGACGATTTTCATCATCTTGTTATATAAAATAGCAGAGGAGCATCCAAACTCACAATTCCAGCCAGAACTACACTCTACTGTAGACTAGAGTCAGCTCCAGCTTTGGTCTGGTCGTGGTTCTGGTCTTTGGGCCTGGGTTTGGGCTGGAGAAGATGAATCTTTGTGATGGTGATGGCCAAGCAACTGCTGATCGTGTCTTCAGATTAGAGTTTCCAGCGAGAGAAAAGAGTGAAGAATGAGAGGAATAAGTAGAAGCACAACTAGAAGTAGAGGAAGGAGCAGAACAGAGTCAGAATCGGAGAGACTTGTTCTTTACCCACGTGGGAGAGACACAGAGATAGAGAGAGAGCAGAGAGGAAGGATGATGATAATATGATGATCCTATCTGGGAAAACAGTACACAGATTTACAGATATACATTATTATACGAAAATGTACTTTATGTATGTAACATTCTCTTATACAGTCTACAGTATCTAGTATCAAGCCTCTATTATGTAGTAGTAGTTATAAGAAAACCGGAAAACTAACTGACTCAAGCTAATGCAAGATAGAACAGGAGAATGAGACGAAAGGAATCCCCCTCAAATGCCTGTATGTGTATGAAATGTACAAGTGGTCCATGTATATTACATGTGTACAGTGTACACACTACACACAAAATGCGACATACGACAAGGAGAAGGAACAATAATCTAGCAATCCAAGTCCGAGTTCAATTCCAACTCTAACTGTATGAAGAAGTGAGGAATCTTAATTTACAGTAAATAGTTGAAGGAATAATCAGATTAACGATAAGAGTCGTAGGAGAAGTAGAGAATATGTGGATAATAATAATAATAATAATAATAATAAGACGGAATGAGTCTAGCTTACATTTGTTCTATCAGTTATCAGCTTGTACACTGTACACTGTACATGTACATGCATATCTTGGGTATTTACTATTTACACATGAATATTTGTATACAATACATACGTTTGTCGTGTAATCGTCAATCGTAGTCTTATAGGCTATATAGGAAAGGCATGTACAATTTAAGGTAGGTTAGCTATATTATTATATTATTTTTAAAGTATAAAGCATACAACCTTTTTTTGTCTTGTGGGTGACGTATGCATGTCTTTGTGCTTTTATGCACTGTCAAGTGAGTTTAGAATTATACTTGGTACTTTTCATGTATGTTTTACTTTTTTCTGGTAGGCTATGTTTCCTTCTTTGTCCTGTTTTCCTCTTGTTTTATGCATGCATGTGCAAAGTCAAAATTCTGTGGAAAAGTTCAAAAAACTAGATGACAATGACAAGGTAACCAGGATTTTTTGCACTTAACACTTTGTTCATGTCGTTGTTGTTGTTTGTTGTATGCTGTATACCAAATAAACATTCTTGGCCACAGAATTTTAATCGGCAGAGTAGTTTTAGTGGACGACTGAAGCTGTATAAATTTTTAGGAGACAAAACTTCACCATAAACCATAAGTTTCAATAGCAATGCTGCTAAAAATAAGAATTATTTTGAATATCATTTCTTTCCATATGATAATGCGGTATAATATTATGATTTATACAAATATGCTCGTTTCTTCTTTGCTTTCTCCTATCTACCATCATTTATCATTTATTATTTACAAACTATTGTTTGTAGAAATTGTATTGAAACTTGAAGCAGAATTTTAAATGAAACTGACTGATTTGATTACGTTGACTGTGTTCTCTTTGAGAGTTTGTCCTTTCTACTTATCGTATTCAGTTTAAATGTAAGATTTAAAATTTAAATAGAATAAACTTTGGAATTTGATTCAGATTCAAAGTTGTCATTCGGTTTTTCATTTTACAGTGCACAGTGAGCAGTATCCGTATTAGAGAAGTTCTTTAGTTTGAAACTTGAACATGAATGAGATGATCCAAGTTTCAATATAAAAAATACAATACATTGTAATAATCTACGTGGTGTACTTTCTATTATACGTTATTACCGGTTGACTGCAGTGAATTGTATAATATTGTATTTAATATTTAATATTATATTTATGTATGCATCCAGTCGTCATCTCATTTCTCATGTGTGTTTTACATTACTACATTCATCTTGTCTTGATCTATGAAAGAAGACGGGGAAAGGAGGAAAGACGACGGAGATATGAGACCATGCAGGCTCCAGCTACATAATATATTATGCATCGTGATTTTAATTTGATTTGATATTTGAGTTTCTGTATGCACTGATGACTCCACTATCAATTCCTTGTACCATACTTTGTATGTATTCATTTATTTATCTAGTATCTAGTATTTAGTATTTAGCACATGTCATTTAAATACACGGTTTATTTAAAGAGAGATAACTCTGAGTTGACGAAATGAAATAAAATCAAGTTAAACGACGTGTGCATTCATATGGAATACATACAGAATCAAGGAAAAGGAACCAAGCGGGACCAAAAAGGATGGTCTGTATGCTGTATTATGTAAGATGAAAGTTTGGGCATGCAGAAGCTAGAATGTTGAATGTTGACTGCTTGGCGTCCTCAAGTCTCCTCTTCTGTTCTTTTCTGGAATGAAATTACCGGACATTATTTTGTCTATAGGACAATTGAGCATTGAGTATAATGTATAATAGATAATAGATAATAGCTAATAGCTCAACTGTACAGTCTAAAATAAAATATTCAAGGAAGACGAAGGAGATGTGCTCTTGAGAACCATCTAAATCTATAATGGATCATTGACATTGTATATTATACTAGTATGTAGTACTGTGTCGTACTGTACTGTTTTCTTACATTAAATTTTACATTTGACGTTACACTGAACTGGAATTGTCCTTGTCGTTAGAGAAAAGAGAATTGGAATTGAACTTCTTTGTTTTTTCATGTATGATGTGGAGGATGGTGGATGGATACGATTAGATTCTCTGTACTCTGTTCTCTATTCTCTAGTAATATAGTGATACAGTGCTCAAATCTGGATGACAATGGCTAATAGGAAGATCAGAGATCAGAATAATAGTCAGTGATAGTGATAGAGACCATTCAAGAGATCATTTTAACAGACATATTTGATTCTATTTTAGATTTCTCGGATGGGTAGATGAAGAGGTATCTATCTATCGTCATATCGTCATCGTCTTTTTCTCATTCTTCTTGCTCTTGTTCTTGTTCTGTCGTCAGTCGTCAGTATCCAGAATCCAGACAATAATAATAGTATAGGACACATGACACATGTATGTGCAATGTATACCATGATAATGGATAATGTACAGGGTAAATGACGAGGACGATGAAAAGTTGAAGAAAAAGAAGAGCACGACGAAGGGAAGGTGGAAAAATGAAATACATGAAATGGTGAATTGTCAATTGTCACAAGAGAGAGAAAGAGAAAGGACATTCAATGTATATGTACATAAATGTACTTGATAATACACTTTTGATTTTGCTTTGATATGAGGATGGCACAACATGTCAAAACAAAAATTGTCATCATAATGGCTTTGAGTAGTTTTACTATTAGTATTACTGGATGAAGGTGCACTGACTGAACTGAACTGAAATGGAGTCTGAATTCCTCCTTTTTCTATCTATCTATTTTTTCTCCCTTTTGATGGATTTTATTTCTGGCCGATTGAACTCACTCTCCCTCTCTCTGTCTTTGTCTCTCTTCTGCTCTTTCTTCCTCGACATTTCTCTATTTTTCTTGGTTGTGTGTCGTCTGTCTCACGTCTAGATTTTAGATTTTAGATTTTACAAGATTCCATCAAATCTTCAAATTCAAGTCCTCACAATTTCAATCTTGAAAATTCAAGTGTGTATATCCTCGATTACTACTTAGAATTTTACAATGGTTTGTTGTATCTTTTGTACCAATTTCGTTTGTCGTTTGTATTTCGGATTGTATCCAGTATCTAATGTCTAGGCTCTAGGTTCTATAGGACCAAGTGAATGAACGTTTTAGAGTTTTTTCCAAAGTGTCTACTGTTTAAAGGTTGAACTTGTGTTTACTTTTTGTATTTGTAGTTAGTGTTGGATTTGGATTTAAATTCGGATTTGAATCGTGAACTGTGGACTTAGGATTGAGCTAAAGGTAGAAAATAGAAACAGAAGGAGACAGGAATGAAGTGGAAAAGGTTAAAAATGAGACGTGTTTGGAGCTGTGAAGGATTATTGTTGTACACACTGCACACTAAATAGTAAATCCATAATACATAGTATTATATTATATTATGTATTCTATTATATTTTGCAGAGTAATTGCAATTGTCCAAGTATGAAGCATGGAGTATGACTGGTGTCTGTCCTTTCTGTGTTGACATATCGAAAATTTAGAGAGAGAGAGACAAGTACATACAACATATTATGTACTTAACTATCAACTATACATAATACATAATATTAAATGGAGAGATACATAAAGGGATTCCTCCTTTACCTCTCACTTGCCTCACTTGTCAATTCAAAATTGACAAAAGCGAGTGAGTGCGTTTAATGTGTAATATGTGTAGTGTACATAGTGATATGTATTCGGTATTCGGAGAATGGATGGATGGGATGATGAGAAGTGAAGTGGACTGTTTAGGAATCGTATCAACTCCAAAAAGTTGAAAGCAAAGTAAACTAAACTAAACTAAAGGATGGCAAAGCAAAGAGAGAGAGAGAAAAATCTCTCATGTCTTCTCCCAAAACAAGGCGACAATTTGACAGGGACAAGGCGCCACAATTTGACCAGAGTTACCTTCTTCTATTCTAAATTCTAGAGTTCCCTCGTGTAGTGTGTAGTGTGGCTTCCAAATTTCTTCCAAACTCCAAACCCATTTATATACACAATACAATAGAATGTGTGTACACATTACCCACACATACAATATACACTATACACGCATCCTAATGATTTCTTCTTCTTTTCCCTCAAAAACCTTTTGCATGACATATTTTCTCTCCGTTCTTCTGTTCCATGTATGAGTAAAACGAGAGAGAGAGAGAACGAGGAAGATGGTTCAAGTTTGAAAAATAGAGATAGTTTCCTTGTACATGTCTATTATGAAGGTATGTGTCAATGTTTTGCCTATTTAAACTCTCTCTCTCTCTCTCTCTCTTTTCTGTGAAATGTTGAATTGGACCATCATCATACATTTTTACATGCTTGCACAATGTACAACTTAATATAAATATGTACACATCTTCTTCCCTTTAAACTACCAATACTAACAAGTACAAAACACTTCTACTGAAATTCTCAGGACATATATAGTCCATAGTCAATAATAATAAGAACAGGTATCTCATCCACTGATATTTGTACTATTATGGTCTCAATAATAGACAAACACTTTTACTAAAATTTTACTAAATACGGAACACAGAGATATTGTATGTTGTGAATAAAAGAGGCTCCTTGTTCTTCTTTCTATTGTGTTTTGTGTATTATGTATTTTGTCTCCATATATTATGTAAAAGTAATAATACTGTCTGGTTTCCAGTTTATTGAAATTTGTTGAAGTACTAATCCTCCTGCCTCTGATCTTTTGATCTTTGTAGAAAAATTTTGAGGAATAAGTTAAGAGTTAAATTTAAAATAGATTTTAGCACGCAGCTCGTTGTCTCCAGATTCTAGTCTCGAGGCGGTAGTTGTAATTACATCTATTTTGTGTTTAGCATGTATAAATCAAGAATCAAGCCAATTATAGGTACAAAAATACGTTGTGTCTGTATATTGTATATTGTATCGTGAGTGCAAATCAAAGTTCAACAACATGGCAAATCTTGCAAATAATAAAACCTAGAGTAGAGTGTAGAGTGTAGTGTACGAGGAATGAGACGGTAAACTTATTGGCGATCTTGCGACGTAAAAAAGTTTAAAAACAAGAATGATCATATTGTGCTAAACTATGAACTATAGAGGCTATAATAATAATAATAATATCATGGGGTGCTAAAAGATTTAAAGAAATCTATATTTGTTATAAACATTTCGTTCCGTATTCTATCTACTCCATGACTCATACGACTTTATTTTGTACAGGATTTACAATGTACATTGTACTTGTTTCTCTGTCTGCATGCGTTTATTTTACGATTGAGATATGGAATTATTATTGCTTCAACGTGTGGCAAATAAATTTTATGCCCATTTCATGTGTAGATATGCAGCACATTTTTCTTGTTCTTATTCTTAGTCTTCATTGTTATGAGTTTTCACTTGGTATGTGAGTCGCAAAAAAATGTGGCATGAAACTGAAATTATTTTGTATAAAAGTCAGTCTAAATTGTAAATGGAAAATGTACATTGTACACAGGTTTTGTATATGTATGTGAAGTATTAAGTATTACATATTTTTTCCATCTGGAATCTTAAATTCAACCATTAGTTTCAGTAGTTTAGTCTCTTGTAAATATTCTAAGTTTGCACTTAACGAAATAAGAAATAGAAAATGCAGTGTAATCATTCATCATACATTCATACATACATTTTACATACAGATATTTATGTATGTATTTATTCGTATAATTTTTTAGTACATTGACTGACTCTCTCTCGTTCTCTCTCTCTCTTTCTGTTTTCTGCTTCTGCTTCTCTTTATTTATCCACATGAATTTTATCTAGGCTTCCATGTAACGATACAACTATAAAGAGAGAATGAAAAAAAAACACGGAGATTTCATGTATTTCGTATTTCTCTTAGTCATAACAATAACGATATGTATTTACTACTTGCTACTGCAGGGGGAAGAAAATGCAGGCGAGTTTATCTATTTGGAGCGTTTAATGTATACGGAATACAGAGACGAGACTGAGACGGAGACGTGTGACCCTATTGTTATACATTTATAGAATATTATAGGTTATAGTGTTGTATGTTGTGTATATGTAGCATGTAGCATATAATCATAATGTTGAATTGGAGTTAGAGACAAAAGATAAAACGAGAGACTATCTTTTTATTTATTATACATACAACATACATGAAAAACAGCCAGAGGTGGAATAAAATATAAAAGGTAGAGCACCCAACACAAGAAAAATTTGCATGCTATAACGTTTGACTTATGTGTGATGTTGGATGACGGTGTTTCTTGTGGATGTTATTCAAATCGGAATTCAGCTTCAAAGTTCGAAACAATTCAAATCTTGTAAGACGTTCTGAGTTCTGAGTAAGGACAAAAAATCCAGAGTTTAAAGACGAAGAAAAAGAATCAAGAGCATTGTACTGATTTCTCTCTCTCTCTCTCTGCTTCATTCTCTATACATAAACTTTGTCTTCACTCTCCATCTCCATCTCCCTCTCTCTATCAATATGTCTGTCTTCTCTATTCTCCATCCATCCATAAAGATGTGTGAGCATTTTCAGGCTACTGCGCTACTGTCGACTGCCGACTGTTTGAAATTTTTCAGTCATCATCAGAGTTCAACATCTTACATTGTACAATGTGTGCTATCGTCATTTGATCGCTAGCCTGCATATACATTATACATGTGATATTATTATTATAATTTATAATGTACGTCTTTGGTCTTTGGGATTTAAGAATTTGAATATATGTATCTTGATTCTTGATTCAAAGTATAGGTAATAGGTAGCAATATTATATATTAGTAAAGGTGTGCATAATGTATGATGTACCATGTGTAATCTAATGCGCATAGGTGCACATGTAGGTACGCGGAAAGTGAATAGAAAATGTGTACTACTTTGTACGTTTTTATTGAGTATCAACTCCTCACTCATTATTATGCACAGTATACCATTAGTTTTATCTTCAAAATTATTAAATTTGTACTATATTTAATGGTTGCATGTTGTATGTGATCATGCTTTTTTTATTCTTTGAAAAGAGAGTTGAGTAAAAAGTACAAATCCTTGTTTGAATTCAGTCAGTTAAAATTCAAAATGTATACATGATGTAAAAAAGTCTAGATGTACATAAATTGTATGGATTATGGATGTACGGAGGAAATGATATGCTAATTTCTACTCGTGTATCATATGGTTTCTATTTTCTGTGATCATACATTATATATATACCTATTTATTATTTTGATGATTATGTTTATTGTTTACCCATGGGCTTGGTGCTTGCTCATATGGCGGATAGACTTGCTTCTGCTGTGTTCTATATTATACATGATACATTTTGTATGATACTTGATATGATTCTTTTACAACATTACAAAAGATATACGGATTCTACAAGAAATTCAACACATTTTAACAGTATCTTTAGCTTTTCAATGTGGAGGATCAAGATAGACTAATTTATTTCTGGAGGATATAATGATATAATATGTGTAATGCTATAAAAAGTAAAAGGAGAACGTTGAAAAATTCCGATTCCGTTGAATTTCATTTTGTTCAAAAGTTGTTCTGTAGAGAGTAAAATAGAAAAATTGGATCCATTTGAGAATTCATGAATATCAATTGAGAAATTGTTTCTTCTTACAGAAGTATTTTGGATTTTGGATGAAGCATGAATATTATTTCATGTTTGATTAGATTCCTCTTGATTCAATGTGACACACTCTCTCATATTACAAAAGACATGTAGATTGAATATTGAATATATGCTTGAGTCAACTTGAGTGTAGATTCTAAATTGTAGATTCTAGATAGCAAATGAACATGAGTAAAAGAAGAGGACGGTAGCTTCATCATTTATATCATACAGACATGTATTTGTACATATTACATATCTACATATTTTTATCATATTGCTATTCCATTAGTAACGCGACATTTTAATCTATATTATATTAAATGTTGTAATGTACAAAGTACAAATCTGCAGCGTATTATTTCTTACTGTTTAGATTTTAGATTTTAGAATTTACCCGTGTTTGATGAAAAACTGTTATAAATATTGAAGGATGAAGGAAGACAATATTGAGCCTTCAACTCGTAGAGAGTGATATGTACTAGTGATATTTGATTGCATCAGATGTGTTTTTATGCTTTTTTCTGTAAATATTTTCCTTATTATATGATAATGATAATCATGATGGAAAATGATAGAACTGTGAACGAACATGAACTCACTGTCAGAGTTAACGTATGAGCTGAAAAACAGATTCATCTATGTATATATAGTATATAGTGTGTACGTAGGACTGGTGATGAAATGATGTATTATTTTATCATGTCTAAACTGTGAGTAGTGAGTACTCTTGTTGTTGTTGCCGTCAAAATTTTGATTCAGAATTGAGAACGACAAAATTAAATTTTGAAGGAACATATTATACAGCAGTAGCTATGTAAGTTTTTTTCCATTTTTATTTATTCATGTCCACATGCCGTTGGTGTTGGTGTCGACAACCTTAAACAATACACATTACACATGCAATTTGTAATCCTCTTTTCAATATACAGATTTCCAAGAATTTACGGATTTTTTTAGCATACTCTCGACTATTTTTTTCACAAACTGTGTCTACTTTGCATACTACGACTGTGTCTAATGTCTACTAAGGGTCTATGGATTATGGATACACTGTTGGTGTTTGGTGTAAACAAACATTATTCATGTTTGATGTGAATGTACTGTTCTAATCTCACCCTTTTTAGTAGTCTGATTTAATGATTCCCTGTTTTGTTCACTCTCTCTCGATGTCGAAAGAATCACATTTCGTATTATCAAACTAGACTTTAAATTTGCGGAAAACTGAATCACTATCAGTTTTACTTGGATGTTATTTTATATTTTATGTACCCAGCCTACTCCAATTCTCAATTCTCCTGTTATTTTCTCTTTGAAAAATTCGTATGTTAGATCTACTCATGAGCTGAATCCATTTCACAGCTCACAGTCCATCTTTTTAAGTGTCGTTTTAGGTATGCTTTATATTTACAAACCTTTGTTTTTGGTCCTGTTTCTATTTTTAAACTCTATCTCTTGCTTGATTTACATAATTTCTACGTAGTAAAATAAAAAAATAAAAAAAACTATAGAATATAAAATGAAAGCAAACAGAAATTGAGCAAAATCAGGAAATAAAAATAGAGATAGTAAATGTAAGTTACATTTCAAAGGCCGAAATTCCTATGGATGAAATGTGGTAATCTTACACATTGATTTAAATTCTTTGTGTAAAAAATCTGTTTCTTTCCGCAAATTTTCATTCAATTTTACTATGATCTATGATTCAGTATTGTCAGTGACCTGAAAAATCAAGCACATGCAGATAGCATGTGCTTGATTCCATATTCTACAATATTATATTATATTATTACACACATTGTTCCTACTAATGTACCTAGTACCTACTACCTAGATGCTAGATACTAGGTACAAGATACATTAGTACATGTTTAAATCTACATTATTTTTGATAGGAAATGATGAAAAATTTAAATAAGTAAGACAGAAAATCTATTATTATGCATAGTTATTTATTTATTTATATATTTAAATTTGGTACACTTTCCAAACTTTTTATTGCTGAAATTTGAAAGTCTGCATCCATTATTGTATGATGTGGAGTAGACATGGAACAAAAAATAAATGATAAAAAAATTAGACTACAAAAAATATTATACTTTATTGTTTATTCATTCCTTGTTAGATATTTGATATTTGTTGTGAGTTTTGAGTTTTGAACTTTTTAAAGAAATGTAGATTTAGTTATCTGGAATGGTTTTTTTGGGGGTTTTTTTTTGTGGAGAAATACACAATAAACAATGTCTATCTTTATTACTTTACAATTATGATTATGGATTGTGGATCGTTTATCGCTTTCCATTTTCTATTGCCTACTTATTACACTTTCACAATACCTTGTAGATTGTAGATGCATAGATGAATAGATGGATTATAAAGTTAGCATTGCTCCATACTCCAAACTCCATACTCCATCCTCCATAATACCTACTAAACACATAAAAGCTCTGCCGTTCAAGTCTACCACAGACCTAGATTAGACCCAAAGGGTTTTCTTGATTCGATCGATTATTTGAACTAAATCTCTTTCCGTATGTATTTGTATATTGTATATGCTGTATGTATTATATATGACTATGACTGCCTCCATTTCTCCAGCGGAAAACTAGAGATATTGGAATAGAATAGAATAGAACATAGAATACAGAGTAGGATCATGGAATCATGGAAAGTGAAGTTATTCAAGAAAAGTAACCGAGAAGGGAGGAAAGAGGAATGGGAATTCACTCTTGACTCTCGAGTATAACTATATATTATACATGTATCTGTAATCTGTATGTGCTATATTCTATACACTTTTATTTTCCCTTCTTTTTCGTCTTGAGTCTTGATCTTTTTATACGACTTTGACTCAAGTCTCAAGTCTCCAGTCTCGACTTTTTGGAGCTCAATACTTTTTATCCCGCTTTCCCCATCCAACTTTCCGTTTCTTACTCGTAACCCCGAATCTTATGTGTGTATTTTGTACTGTTTATTGTGTATTGTGTATGCTCACAGAGTACATTCATCTCCCCATGTGTAATGTCTGTATTTTGTACACATACATACGAATGCAATTTTTCCCCATTTTATTTTGCTACCTTTTTTTTACATATCACTGTTTACTGTTTAAATGTGGAAGGAAGAGGGTTGAAGTTATAAATATACTAGAGTATACTAGAATCTAGAATGCATAGGAGAATAATATGTAATATCTAATATATGGATACAGATTATGTATTATGGTGACTTTACCGTACCTTACCGTCTCCCGTTTCAGACTTGAGATTTGATGAGACTTGTCTTGACAGTTTTGTTGAGAGAGAGATGTGTAGATCGTACATAGATGGTAGATGGTAAATTGTAAACAGCAGAGTTTGAGCAAAGTTGAGTTGAATATTCTGTCAACTGTATTGTACTTTGTATTGTACTCCCTCCTTGTCCTCGTGTACTTTTTTATGTTCTCAATTTCACCACTTACCGTTTCAGTTAACAACAAAGTACACACTACACACATGATACACATACGACTTTACATTCAGTATGAAGTATGATGCATAATTTACAGATACATTTGTGAGATCCATCTATATAATGTGTGTGTGTGCATTGTGCATGTAGTATACATTCATGTTCAAAAAATGTAAAACATGCTGGAAATTTGTATATTTTTTATTTCGATTTTTCCTTTACTTTGTGCCTTCTCTGTTTTCCTTTGCACAATTTGAATCTTGTACATTGTACATGTATATATGTATTTGTTGGTTGTGGTTGGTGGTTGGTTATTTAATTTTGATAACGTCTGTGATGTCTACAAACTACAAACAGTATTATTATTCCATGTTGCACATTGTAGGTTGTTGATATGGATTTGTGAATGTGAAATGGAGTCGGAATAAAAGATTTTTCTTTTGAATTTTAGTTTTTGAATCTAGCCGGAAAATATTGTGCATCATTTTTAAATAAAGGGAAAGTTAAAATCATATGCAGACAAGAGAAATGTCGATCTAGGATCTTGAATTTAGAATCGAGAATCTAGGATGAATAAAAAAATCAATGTTTTTAATATGTACAAAAGTATTTATTATCTATTAGAATAGGAATAATAATAATAATAATAGTGATGTTGTTAGTACTAGTTGTTGTAATAACAATATTTTTTGTATGGTATGAAATGAGACAAATAAAAACTATATGGAGATTCAGCTAGAGGCTAGAATATATTATTATGTAATAAAATGTGTAATATTAATATACAAAGTCGAGATCGAGTTGAATCATGTTCTGTTCTGTTCTGTTTTTTTTTCTTTACACTCAATCTGTGTCTGTAGATCTGTATTCTGTATTGTATCTTATTGAACATGATGGTTTGTGTGAGTGAGTGTGTGTGAATGGGCGTGTGAGAGATTTTATATTTTTCTCCGTCTACTTATCATTTATCATTCTATAATATATTATCCTTTGGAATATTTAGTTTGGTTGGTGTGAGACTCGGAACTTTGAAATCTTCTATACTACAATATTATATTATACTTTGGTTGCTTACACATGGTGGTATAATATACAGCTAAACCATCTACACTCTACACACACCTATTACTTACATTGTGAATAGTGATACAAGTGTAACGTTCTGTCTGTAATTCGTTGATATAAATCAATGTATTATTTAGATGGATCTATCCATCCATTATCCATACATTGAAAAAGAAAATGTGTAGAAAAGTATAGAAAAAAAAACATATATACTCATTTCCTCTTTCCTCATTCTTGTTCTTTCTAAAATCAAAAATGCAAAACCAAATTTTAGGTACCGTAGAATATTTTCAGGCTGATTTGATATAAAAAATTAGAGTAGTTGACTTGATTTCCTTCCTTCGTTCTTTCACTTTTTCAATTTTGCCCAACAGTTTTGTTTACAGAATATCCGGATGGAATTTGTTTTTTTCACGGCTGGTGGTTATACTTGGACTTTTACTCTTCTTTTAAAAAGTAAGTATTGACTAAAGTTTCTCAAAATTTGAGGTCTGAAAGAATGAACCAACTCATTTAATACAACCTTTTCTAATCCGTTTGGAAATGAAAATGCTTCGGGTTTTTGTACAGTAGGATTCTTCAATACAGTATACAGTAGTATCAAAAACTGAGGTTTGATATTATTTTGTATTTTATAAGCATTTACTATTTACATGCATGTACATTTTATATTTTTATATTTGGAAAGATTTGGATGCATGGAGTATGGATATGAAGAATAAACAGGAAGGATAGAAAGAGAAAGAGGGAATCATTTTGATGCTGCTGCTGATGATGATGATGAGGCTGATGTCTATAGAAGTTTGTAGTGTAGAGTTGGGAAAAGATAAGCGGGGATTTTTGATAGGTTGTCAAAAAAATCGGAGTTTTCAGAGTTTTCGGACCATGATTTGTGTGGAAACCAAGCCTTGATACTACGTGGTATAACCCTACGCAGCTTTTTCCTTTCCTAGCAGCGGAATTGAATGGTGAGACAACCGAATGAATTCACGCATTTGAGTTCCTCTCTTGAAGCACCATTGGCGAAACAAATTCTCGTTACCTCCTATCCAAAAAAGAGACTCGCGCACTCCTCAATTTCAATTCGGAATCGGCTGCAGTAACAACAGCTCGCTCTCACTTTACACACTACATTGCATATACACAATCTCTCTTTATCTTTATCTTTCTCCCTCTCTCTCTATTCTCTATCGTTCAGCTGTGTATAAAGTATAAGGATTCTTCCTCTTCTTCTCCTCTCTTCATCCGCATCTCATCTCTGACCGTGCAGTGTGATTCGTATTTAGATTATCAGTATCATGATGCCAGTCTGGATTCTTGATTTTTATTTTTATGTGTAACGTGCAGTTTGTAAAAATTATTAGTTAATAGTTAACTATATTGACTATTTTTCAATTTATCATAGATCATAGGCAAAAACCATTATCATATTATTGATTGCCCATCATTCATCACGACGGTTATTAAAATTGTAAAATGAGGTCAATTTCTGACTGAAATGAGTAAATGGGAATGGGTAAAAAAACAAAAATTCATCAACTATTTCCTTTACCTCCAGAATCTCTATAATATATTTTGTGTTTTGTAATTTTAGTTGCAATATCAAATATCAAGCTAAAGTTAATCTGTCAAAAATTAAAGAGTAATATTTTTTTGGAAAAAGGAAGAGGAAAAACTTAGAGATATGAAACGAAGAATACATTTATAATTTATAAATTGCCAATGATAATTACTCAACGTTAGTAGGTACATGAGGTAATGGGTAACATGACTGTATAATGTGCAGTAATAATAATAATACCTAGTTTTGTGTATTGTGTACACATGAAACTGGAGTTGGCCGAGTTGTTGAGTAATAGCTAGAAGATTATTCAGATTTAAGATAGCAGTTATAGAGCAAGTTAGTTGAAAGTTGGAACACTAACAAGGCACATTTAAATAGATAGATGGATTGACCTTTGACGAGAGTGAGCGTGGTGATGAGCTGAATCTGTTTGAATCTGTTTGCCAGCCAACAAAAGATGAGTATCAAATAGACAGAGAGAGAGAGAGCCAGAGAGATATGGAGAGTAATGTACGATGTACGACGTAGGACAGAGACGTAGATCTTGGATGTATTCTGCACCATAGGTATAGAGGAAAGTATAACACTTTGACGACAAATGAATGAATACTGTGACTTCAGTACTATTTGCTATTCTTCGAGCAGAACATATTATACCTATAAGTTCATAAGTATCGAGAATCAAGAGCGAGAAAGAATGGGACAAATGTGACGATATTTTTCGTACTAGTTTGTCGCTTACTTTATTGTACATACTTCCTTCAATATTTTGTATTTTATTTTTTTTTAAATTAAACTTTACACTACAAAGTACCAAAAAATGGGTATAGACATATATATGTACAAACTGAACTCTGAACTGGCTAACGGCACAAGTTTATTCACTCTTTCTCATTACGACTGTCTGATGTATAATTTTTTTATTCATATTTCGGACAAATACATGGTGGAATTGAAAAGGGAAAGATATGTGCTTGATTTAAATAGTAATCAGTAATCAGTGCATAAAACAGTTCTAGTTGTCATTTGTCATAGAGGATTGAGCATTGAGAGTTGAGTAGTTATTCGGATTGCTCTGCTTTTCAGAATTCATAAAGACTCGCCTGCATGTAGATATATTGTAATATTCTATGTGTGTGGATAAAATCTGCTGAATGTTTATTCTTATCCGTGGGCTCGGGACGTGTACAAAGTATAAACTAACTGAGAAGAAGCTGATGGAAGGTTCTACGACTACATAAATACATACACTTACTGTATGCAATATGTAGTATGTTATGAAAATGCTCTTTGCTATTCTGTGAGAAAGACGTGCGAGTGCCAATCTGATTATATTTCCGACGAGAGCCACGAGCAAAACATACACACACATACATACAGTTGTAAAATGTGGAAGGATCCTGTCTTTGCTACAGCCAATTTGTCAACTTTGAATTTATCTGACTTTTCAATAAGGTTCTCTATTATATTTTGCATATGTATAGAGTGTACACTGTACAGTTTATGGAGTATTCTGTTTCTGTTTACTACATTTACATTTGAATCCATGTTTCACTTTGTTTTATTCAAGTATTTTATTTAATAAAATACTTTCCTCATGTACCGTTTGAATTTTGAAACCTGGATTCAAAATTATTCAATGTGTTCAAGTGAGCTCATGTATTTTATTTTTATGAGTATAAAATATAATTTGTGATTTTTCTACCATGTGGTACATACTAAATGCTACATGGTACATGGTTGAAATTTATAAATGATAAATGAGAAAGAAATGATAAGAAACGGAGTATTCTTCCTAAAAGTTAAATACTTGTTGAAGGTGAAGATTTAAGTCAATCTCAAAAGTCTTACTTGAGTTCATTCAGTTTCACAACTTTTTCTACGTATCCTCCTCTCTCACAAACAGAGTTACACTCTAAACACTAAACACTCCACACGGATGTTAGCAGTTGTTGACATTAAAATGTCTCTCTATAAATTGTATTATTTTGATTATCTGTGACATGGAAAAAAAATGTACGAGTTGTGTATATTTTCTAAATGTGATGCTCAATGCTCATAACATTCTTGTTCTTGTTCTTAGGGCACTCATATTTGTATTTAATTTAGTACACAACGTAGTTGACTTTAGTTGACTTGGCTTTGAGTTCAACTTGGCGGCAAAAGTTTTCTTAGAAAACTTGAGTATAATTACAAATTTTTGTCGTTTCTTGGCTTGGATCAACAAGAGATTTTTTATTTGAAATAATTTAGTTGTGTACAATTCTATTTCTAATTTCTACGTCAAGAATCTACAACAACTATTGAGTATTGAGGACTAAATGTTTACATGGTACAATTTTTTTTTTGAACCGTAAGGAACAAGGGTAATAATATATAAATTAGTATAAAATTAAGATAGACGTAGTATGCAAAAATTGGTTTACATTTTCTTCTTCATACTGGATCTTGAATCTTGGGCAAATGAAGAATATTGTATTTGTACACTTTCTATATGTAAAGATTTAAATACTACGTATATATTTTACTCATGTGCAGTATACAGTGATAAAGGATAGTAGACGAATACCAGTAGATAAATGTGCGTCTCTGGTTCCTTCCTTTTTATATCTTATCTCTGCTAGTTGCTAGTGCTGTTGTCTGTTGTTACTAAGAATATACATGAGTTCTCCTTCTGAGATTGAATGACTAACATTGAACAAGTAACTAGTTACAAAAGTAGTATGAAAAGTTACAGACTGCAGACGGACAAAGTAGGTTCAGAAAGCAGGAGCTGAGTCAGACTCACGACTTTACATATGGAAATATAAGAAAAACACATGACTAGAGGATGCAGAAGAAGAAGAAGAAGTAGTAGTAGCAGGAGCCGACGGAGACGGAGACGAAAAATTCAAGATGGAAATCAACAGAGAGGAAAACTCAGAAGTTAATTCACAGTTATTTATTCATGTAGTGACAGACTGATGACCAGATCAGATTTAGATTCAGATTCAGATGGATGGAAGGATGGAAGAGTGAGCTTGAAGCTACTCTCTACTCTCTAGCTTCAAGTTTCTGTGCTTGTGCTGAATATGTCTTCTATCAATGGGAGATTTGACATTCCAGGTGTAAAATGAAACAGCATGCATGCAATCCTATATCTTTTCTACAGGTTCCGATTCCGAATGCCGAATGTATTTATTTATATACTCGTAGATACTAGATACAGAAATTTACATTGGAGTGTTTGTGTGGCATTCTCAAATTTTATTTAAATAAATACATATTCCATAGTTCCTTGTTCCATCACGTAGTAGATACTATAGTTACTATAGATACTATGTACTATGTAGATATTACATGTTACATGAGCTCTTTGTGAGGGACAATTTTTTAGTATCTTGAATCTATCTATGAATCTACAATCTTCAAGTTACACATCTTTGATCTATGTATCCATCAGTCTATCTTCAATGTAAAATGTAAAATGAACTGCTAGCTTCACTCATTCTCTAGAAGTTCACTCTGGTTCCAACTTGGACAACCGCAGATCAGCTCGGATCTCGGATTTTATAATTCAGAGACCTTACGCGCTCTACTCATCTTTGTATAGTGTACAATGTACTTTGTGATAGTTTATTTACAGTCTTTAATGAAATATGAAATGACAGTGAAAAGAAGAAGGCTCAAGTCTCAACAATTTACTACTGTATATTATTTATTGTCAAACTTCCACTTTCCACTTCCACCGCATGCACAAAATACAAAGCACAAAACACAATCTGAAATATGAAATGGTGATGTTTTAAGAGGACAAACTCATGCTGGAATTTGAATTCAACAGCCTCAGCCTGTTTCTCTATTCTCATGTGTATATACAGTATACTTCTTTTGAATGCTTGTCTACCACAAGCCAAGTAAAATACAGCTAGCCAAAAAGCAGGAGAAAAATCTATGTTTGTAATCAGTGATAGGAAGGTGTAGATACATTTGACTGAGTTGTTCCCTCAAGAACTGAACGAAAGAAAGAAAGAAAGAAAGAGAAATAGGAGAGAGAGAGAGAGATAATCGTAGCGGGTTGTTAAGTAAAGTTAAGACTCTTGTCTGATTAGATGCCCTACCATGATGTTGATGACATACGTACGACATGTTGCATGTTTACTATACACTTTGCACTTTACATTCTACACTGTAAACTGTTTTGTGTGTTGTATTGTATAGATTGCAGTAGTATGAAAAATAATATTGTGTTGCTTCTGTGCTGTATCGTGTATAATGTATAAAGTCGAATTTATTGTTATATTATAAGACTGGTCTTTTGAGCTTTGGGCTTTTGCGGAGGTTGATAGTTGATAGTTGATATTTGGTTTGTGGGTGGTGGTTTTAAATAAAGTGAATATTATATACATGTACATATGTGTGTATGCATATATGTATTTTGTTTATATGTACATGTGGAATCAAATACTATCAGATGAAAAATCACAACATGCTTATGTATAATTAAGTGAGGACCAAGTTGTCGCTCCTCTATCTTTTACCTATCTCCATGCTATCTACACCGTGAAATGAAATGATATGATATGATATGGTTTGATAAAAAGTCTTACTACCATCACATCTTGTAACCTCAGCTAATGATGATAATTATAATAGCAGGAATATTAATAATGATGTGAGCATGTGTTCAGGGTTCAGTGTGCATGGTGTGTGATGTGTGATGTGTGATGTGTATGATGTAATGTATAAAATATAAAATCTCAATTTTTCAAGTTCCTACTTCTTTTCTGGTTCTTCTTCTTCTTCTACTTCTAATTACTTGAAAAGAATGGGATGTGGAGGAGAGTCAGCAGGTGATGATGACAATGACAATGATGAGCATGAGCATCATGAGTGACTGTGCATGCACATGTACATGTTTTTGGCTTAATTACTGACTCTGGACTATTCATTATGACGGACAGGAGGACAGTGACACCATCTCAGCTCTCTTTCTGTCTCTTGGCCACCCTTAATATTTTTTATTATTTTTCTGCATGTGGTCCATTGCTACGGTGAAAGTCATTGTGCCTTCAAAATATATATGAATGTGATTTTGTCCATATTATTCCATTTTCAGTGCTGTCCTTAAAAATTAGCGGAAGTTCAAATTTTATTCAAGAATATTATAATTCTCATAAAAGTCTCTTGAAAAACTCTCGTGCATCATTATAGATACATCTGTCACTTTGTGTATGTAGATTTTGTCCTGAAACAAAATTTTGATTGATGTTTGTAGTTTGTAGTTCACAATTTGAAGATGAAATGCACATTTGGATCGTTTCCTCAATGTTCTTCTTACCTTTTCTCTCTATATGACAAAGGTGTAGGGTATACGTATTATTTATTATGCATTTTATGCTAAATATGAGACAAATATGAATTTTGTAATACAAATAAATTGGTACATAGTTAAGTCATGTAGGATTTATGCTGAATTTTATATTAAAAGTTGTATAACGAATTTCCTTCCTTGCTTAAAAGATGGAAGATGGATGATTTGTACAGGATTTATCTAGATTCTACATTCTACATATTATTTCCTTTCAAATATCTGTAGGAATTAGAAATGTATGCTATGTGTAAAATATTTGCCAAGTACTTTATAAATGTGTTACGTCCTTGCATCGTCCTCCTTTTTGTCTTCATGTTCTTTTTTCCACCGAGAACCAAGATCCATGATTACATGGATTATGTACATATAGATTCACAAATACATGCATGTATGTGAATACACAAAACGACATGATATAATTTATATTATAATAGTTTATAAATCTCGGTTATATTCATTTATTCGTAATCCTCTCTCTCTCTCTCTCTCCCCATTCTTTTCTCTTTCCCTGTAAAGTGAATGATGGATTAGCTGATTTATCTTGAATCTTGATTCTAGATGCTTGATGCTAGATTCTCCTTGTTATGTTCGACTTGATGATGGGTTGAGATTTGAGATGTAAGATTTAAGATTTGAGATGCTCATCAAAATCACAGTAAAACTGAAAATCAAAGTCAGTTGAATAGATGGACTTTATGGAATGATGAGAAATTTGCATTGTCTGATAAGATGAAAGAAAAAGATTCAAGATTCCACATAAAACATGCGGAAAACTTACATACTAGAACAGTGTAGAACATGAAACCATAACACATAATACTAATCACAACAACAACTATTAAACTAATAGTACAGACTATGTAGTATCTGCCGACTGTTGCAGTTTTGTGTGAGTACTCTAAATTTTCATGTACAATGTAAAAGCGTATTTTTCTCGATACAAATTCCGAGTCTAGTGTATAGTGTCTAGTGTTTAATGCTATTGAGATGAAAATAGATCTACATTCTTTATTCTACATAAGTAATAAATATAACTGCATCATGTGGTCACATAATATGAAATGAATATAATTCATTTAAAACAAAAGGAGATACACTTACAAGAAAATTTAGTACAAGTCACATGTACAATATACATTTAATAGATAAGTAGGTGCAAAGAGAGCGACGATGGTTTTGAAGCATTTTAAAAAGAAACGGCATGTATTAATTCAGATTTGAAATTTGCGTATAGTAAAAAGTGTAAAGTGTGTATGTTTGTGCATAAGTCATAAGTGTAAGATTTGAGAGAGTGTGTGTATATTCAATATTCATATTAGAGTAAAAGCAGTGTGCACACTGTACAGTGTAAAGTAATGTTATAAGATGGTAGATAGTAGAAGATACACACTTAGGTCTACATGTGTTTGTGTATTGTGTGCTGTGTACATATGCATCATGCTGTTTTTCTGGGAGGAGGAGAAGGCGAGCAAGAGTGGTTGGAAGTGGAATTTAAGGGCATGGTTGAGTCTAAGCCATTCCCCATTTCTCTCGCTATACTTGCGTTCACTCTTGTCTGGTGAATAGTTCAAATCTAAACATCTAGGCATTCGCATGTTCCCAAAGTCAATCTCTCTATCTATTGACCAAAATTCAGCTTCTCACACACACCAAACCACGGCAATATACAATATACTAGCTCACTCGTGTAGAGTAGTAGTAATAGTATAATAATAATAATATTATATATTATATTATATTCCAAATCACACCAATCTCTCTCATTTGCGGTTTCGGCTTCCTTATCAATTACAGCGGTCAGTGGTGAATTATCAACTGGGATTTTTTCACTATCTCATGAAAAAACAAATTCTAAAGCCAAGCAAGACACGAGACAAGACCAGGCAAATCAAATCGAAGCAAAGCAAAGCAAAGAACCAAAAACAGCAGCAGTTTTTGAAACAGATTATCAAACTAAAGTGAACTATCATTGGGATTGGAATTGGAACAGTTTCAAAAATACAATGAGTTTTCCACATTTTACCGTGCACAAATAAATTGACTGCAATATACTTTTATTGTTCAATCAAAAGTGAAAAAGTGCATTCGGATATTGGCAGTGCATTTGAACGTGTGTGTGCGTGTATTTATCATTTACGGACAAATATCGACTAAAGTGATACAGTACAATACAGTGGACTAGAGAACATCAAAACATCAAAAAACGGAAAGGATAGGAAAACAGTTGACTCTTTCCCAATTTGCAATTTATTCTTCAGTGGAGTAATTTATTGTAAGCCGGTTTCTTGGACGACAACTACTTTTCTACGTGAAGAATAGAGCGCAGGTGCCTTGCGGATTATACAAACACATACATTTAGCACTTTTATCCACGAGGCTTTCAAGCTCATGATACGACAAACGATACATTCAATAAAATTATTGAATAAACATTGAAGAGGAAAACGGGAAAACTTTTTCTTCTTTTTTGAAAAAAAGGAAATGTGAATTTGATTTTTATGATAATATTCGTACAGTGTGCAGATTCCATTTATCGATAAGTGCTTGTTTCTATCCATCGCCTTGTGTTTGAGTGCGATTGTGTTATCCCCGTGTAGATTCGCATCAGTCAAATATCAATTAGTTTAACTACGTGGAAAAAAATGGAAATGTGGAAAACCTCCAAACTTCTTTTTCTGTGAATTTGTGAATTCGACTGACTTGAAAATCTATTTGACATTGATTCATTACCTTTATTATATTTAAACATCTCAGGCACCATTACAACAGTTTTATTCAGTGGAAAAAATTTTTGCGGTTACATTTTGTGTGTATTTACAAATCATTGGATTTGCGTTGAGACTTGAGACATCTAAAGACAGAAAAGTAATGTATTTTTGTTGACTCGTCAACTACTGATTAAACTGATTCTTAGTTACGGAAAAAAAGAAGAAGGTTGCTTCTGCAGTTTTTTCAAAGTTCCTGAAAAATTCTTAAATTGATGGCAAAAGATAAAAAAGTGAAAAAGATTGAGATTTGCAAATATCATAAAATAACATAAAATAACATAACATATGATCTATTTGAGTCTGCATCTCATCGGTTTTGGTGATTGATAAATCCGATTGTTATACAAAGAACAAGAAAGTTTGACAGATCTGTCGCTCTTTAACTCGTAGTTTATTTTATACCAATTGATAAAACACCATTCAGCACTACAACGCGAGTTTACAAGAGGAAAATTTACTATACAAACTCTGAAGTCACGGAGATTTTTTCATCGTCATCACATCACCTGAATAAAATTTGAATGTTTGAATAGTTTTACATCAAATTGTCCTCTGTGTGTGACATTGAACCCTTAGAAAAACGGAAGGATTGATTTGATTAAGTCTCAAAGTTTTAAAAACCTACGTGTAAACATACATGTCGACATCCTTCGATACATAATAATAAAAACAAGAATAATCGATGACATAGTGAAATATGTGCAAATATTTTAATTTATTTAACAACTAAAACCGAAGTTTTCGACGAATCTATATATAAATACATAATAAATAAATATAATTTAACAACAGTACACAAGAACATTTGTTGGATTTTCTAAAAGTAAAGAAATCAACATAAAAGTTATCAATAAAAAATATCTTATTTCTCATATATTCTTTGGATACTATCATAAAATACTTTAGACTTTCAAATTTATATATAACTCAGTGTTTATACATTATACAGTGACACATAACATTTATTATTCATCTAAATAGTGAAATCATCAAGTAAAAAAAGAAGAGTAAACTTTACACATATAGTACAATTACAACTATTATTGTTATTAAAGTATGAGTGAAATCATTGATATGCTCACAATGATGATGTGTAGTAGTTTATGAAAGAGTTGAGCCGGCTTAGAAGTATTAAGCTTGTGAGCACAGATTTTATGGAGACGAATTTTCTTGGATCTCCTAACGGTGAGGACGCTATGGCGACTGCAGATGTCTTTTTCTCTGACATCCAAAATTCACGTGTGGCACGATATTATACACAAACTGCAGGAATGCATTCCTACTCACAAAGTAAGTTGATATTCTATCAATTCAAAAAAAAGTTAGTGTCCAAGTCATAATTATTTTGTACGGTTTGTTGCAGTAAATAGCGTAGTATCACTTTACCTGTTTAATTGATTTGTATCTATTATATATTTGTGTGTACATGCGTAACCGGTAATCGGTATTGAGTCAATTGTACCATTTTACACCAGGTGCGAATTGAGCATTGAGTCGACTGCCGAAAGTCTATAACCTATAATATTGTATGAACATGATGAATGAATTATAAACGACACTCAATCGACAAGAGAAAATTGGGAATGGTGAAGCTACGGGAAGGAAGAATGGCAAAATTGGAATGGGTTAAAATATTAGGATTATACTTTGTATGAATAAAGAAACACTAGCCTACCTTTATTTCTTAATAATAACATATTGGCGGATTGTACTCTGTAAACTTTACCCAATTTTGAAATGGAACTACTTTGTCCGTACATGTTTTTGTCTTCTTTCATTTCAGAACAATAACAACAATAATTGTTGTAGTGTTTGTCCGCAATCAAGTTGTAGAATGTATTATCTTAGTTAGTTGGTAGAATGGATGAATGTGTGTATTATGGATATATTTATACACATTTCGGGTAGTGTAAAAAGGATGAGGCAAGACACAATTTGCCCTTGTGCTAAAATCTACATATATGTAGAATGGACATGTTACATCTATTACAACATCATAAGTTCATGTTGTGAGCGTGTCTCTGCTCATTTATGTATCTAGAATCTGGATTTTATTGAGTAGGAAACTGTTAAGTAATACATTACTGTGTAAAATATTATGGAAACATGGATATGTTGTATGTATGTATTATGTATAGGAATACAAATACATTATGCATGTAAGAGATAAATTGAATGGAAGTCTGATATTGATAAGTGAAATGAAGGAGTTGTGTACAATGTAGAATGTAGAGTGTAGATTGTGGTGTGTAGTCAAGTTGTGAAGAAATAAAGAGTTAAACAGAAGAGTTGTAGATACATGGGTTGTTCGTAGTTGCTTAAAGTGGAAAAGTCGCCTATGTCTTTGAATTGACGGACACGGCGCCCGTCCTCTTGTCTTGTCTTTCGTCCCGTCCTAACTGTACATTTTCACCACCAATGTATTAAGTATTAAATATAAATCGTTTAGTCTCCTTCCACTGGAACTGAGAAGGACAAAAGTATATGTATGTACAAAATATCTACAAAATATATAATACATTGTAATATGTTTGTATTTTGTATTGTCGTACCGTAATATTCCATGTGTTGTGTACTGCATGAATACAAGTCATAGGATTTTGTTCATTTTGTTTTCTCTTGTTCTCCTTGTCTTCTTCGTCGTCGTTGTCGTGTTTCTGTTATTTTCCTTTTTGTCATCAATATTTTGCTTTAAAGTGTCTTATTGTTTTGGTTTTCACTTTTTGAATGTGTGTATGTGTGTTTGTGTGTGTAACTTTTGATGAAGATGTAGACAGAATTGCATACATATTGTATATAATAATAGTTCCGTAATCATGATAGTAATAATTATTATTATTGGTGTAGTTTGTCTCCTTCTCAAAGTCTTATTGTGTTATACATTGCACTACATATTGTACATGTATGTCTGTCTATGTATCTAGTATCTAGTATCTACGTATTGATGTTTATTTATTAATGGATTCTTCCAACTTGTTTGCTCTTTACTTTATGGATTGTTCCGTTAGCACTTTGTAGTTTGTACGTGGTACGTTGACGGTTTATAGGAACATAGGAAGGTGACGACAAACTTTTCTCAACCTCCCTATTGTTCACAGTTTCAATCAGTTTGACAATTTATACAAAATATAGTTTTTATTGTGTAAATTTATCTCATCCATCTCTTCAACTTTGAATTTTCAACAAAAAGTTGCAACTTGTTTCAGTTTTCACTCTGAATGTGGAAAAATAAGTAAATACATTATGCACAGCAAATAAAAACTCTTGACAAATAGAATTTAATTCAATACAAATTAGTTGTTTTCAATAATGAAAGCACTTGTATTTTTAAGGAAGAACTAATGAACTGATTTTTTTAGTTAAAAAGGCTAAAACTAGTGGAATAAATTTCTTTCCACAGCTCAACTAAACTGATACTGACCTAAATTCAAATGTATTAAAAAATAAACTGTTTGTAATATACTTATCTTTCCTGCGTTGGATAAACAATCATACACATGATTATGAAGTAAATTTACGTTGAGCATTGAGCATTGAGAGTTTAGAGTATTGTGTACTTTATGCTTGATGCTGCACCGTTGTCTTATCTCTAAACAAAATTAAATGTTAGTAAAAGTATCTAGAATCTAGAGTCTGTCTACAAACCACAATCCAAAATCCAGTCTACATGTTTTAAGAGTTACATAACATATAACTAACTGTCGGAAATAAAATAAGTATGTAAAACCAAGATAAAAATTAAGACACGAAAGGAAAAAAAGCTACCGGATAAGTACAAATATTATACAAACAAATATTTATACAAGTTTAGCGTCATTGATTTTCATCACCATTACAATTTACAATACTTACCAATACAATACAATAGTGTTGATAAATAATAATAAATAATAAAAATACATAGGAAGAAAGATGAAGACTATAATAAATTACCAATAGCCAAGAGTACAAGTATTTAGATATCATATTTCATACATATTATCTAAATACTACTATATTATTATTATGGTATTGTTATAATTCAACAGGCTTCATAACTTCTCAAATGTATTATCTTGTAGTGTGGCCGTTGTTGATATTATTACTAGTACTTCTGTTTTTGCTACTATATTATGTTCTTCTATCATTACTTTAAGCGTATTATCATTATTGTTGTTATTATTATGTTGAATGCGTATTGCAAGTGAGTGAGTGAGTGAGTGGATAGTGAGCATTATTGAGAATCGAGCATTGAGCATTGAGAATTGGGAATGACATAACGTCTGTGAAAAAAGCTAATGTCTAATGAAAATATAGGGCTTAACCGATCCTGAAAAATGCATGAGAGAGGCTGACGATGCGTTGTGCATGAATAATGAGCAGAGAGTCCAGTATTATACATTATGGTATATACACACATGTAAATAGTAAATATGTATGCTTAAACGTGTGCTTATACGCATACTAATCCATGCATTTGTGTAATACCGTAGTTTTGTCATGTATGAATAACGAACGAAATCGAAATAAGGGAAACGAGAGTCCATGATATTTATGCATAGTGCATAGACATATGTATTTAGTATGTAATGTATGGGTAAATACTCATGTGTATTTAATTCCGTAGTAAATGTAGCTAGATATATATCGTAATAGTAGTAGTCATCCATGGATAGATGAAGGTAGTCATGGGTAAAAATACAAGTCGGTATTGTGTGTTTATGGAATCGATAAAATAAATGTGCGCAAGAAAAATGCTACTTGTATAAAACAGAGAGAGGATGAAAGAGCGAAAGAGAAAGAGCAACAGAGGTAAAATATATAGTGTGGAGAGGACATGCACACATTATATTGGGCAACATATGGCAGGCTAGAATTATTATTATTGTTATTATCATCATCATATGATGACTATTCATTGATAATGTGTAATGTTGGATGTGGGACACTGAGAGTGAATGAGAGGGTAGCAGGAGCAGTAGAAAGCGACAGGGTCTTTTTACATATAAAAGAACATGTAAAATACGGACATTTATTACAATTTCAAAATGGAAATGGAAATGGAAATAAAAGACGATACTTTTTCCATGAAAAAATTTAAATTATGATGCGTACAAAGTGTAAGAGTTTATAAAATATAAACGATTGAATGAATATCCATTTAAACAACAAGGTGGTAGATTTCAGCATTGTTGTAATTAAATTGTTTGCACCGTTGTTCGCTTTATTGTTACATGATAGTACAAAGAATTTTATAATACTGTTTCTATAAAATATACTATAGTTCATCTATAAGGTGAAAGTTCTTCCAATTCCAATTGCAAAATGTAATACTCTTAACCGCGATTACCGAATGTACACACATCACACATGTTGCACTTTAAAAGGAAACTGTAAAACTGTTTGTAGAAGAATTATCGTAGTGATGGATATTTATGTGATATTTTTTTGATATTTTTCAGTGGGTCGAATGGGTGGATCAGGAGGTTCAGTAGGAGGAAGTCCAACGGGAAGTCACCCGGGAAATAATCCTCATCAAGTATGTAGACCTCATACTCATCATCCTGCAAGTCTATACCATCCATGGATGACTGGACCGGGAGCAGTGGGCTCTATCCCAGATAAATATCCAGCATGGTCACATCATTTAAATTCCAACGCATCTTCCTTCCCACCTACATCCTCTGCGCATTCGCATCATAACAAATCTTCTTCAGGTATTAATCTTTTACTGTGTACTTTATAGGTAATGTCTTAGTGTAGATTGTAGATATACGTTTAGAAATTTGTTAAAAGTCTTGACCAATTTGAATCAAGAATCAAGTTGTGTGCAACATATATTCATTACATTTATTTTTTAAAAAACTTTTTTTAGGCAATTTCAGAGACCATTCCATCTTCCCATTTCCACCTACTCCTCCAACACCCCCCAAGAATGACACTCCTGCGGGTTCAACCATGACCCCAACTTCAAGTCATCAAGACCTTTATGGGAATTCAGCACCTTCAAATTCAATTAATAGTGGAGGTGGAAATGGAGATGATATAAAACCGCCTCTACTATCCATACCCCACGGAAGTGGAAATAGTGGTGGAAGTAATAGTAATAATAATGGTAACAATGGAAGCAGTGGAGGAGGTGGAAGCGGTTGCGGAACTCTAAAACCCAGTCGAGAAGGTAGTACAAGTACAAGCAGTAATTCGTATTCTCATCATCATCATGGACACACCAGTGAATTTTACCATCCTGCCTCAGATCCTCACCATCCTTACTCCTTTGCCGCCTCTCACCAACATTTATTTCTCCATAAGGGTAGTCCTAATGGAAGTCTCTCTGGTTCTGGTGGGGGCAGTGCGGGGAGTAATGGAAATACTCACTCCAACTCCACTCAAAACCCTACCACAAATCTTAGTTCTAATTCCTCCTCCTCTTCCAAAAGTGGAACTACTAACTCACAGAGAAATAAAAATCGATCTAGTGCCGGTAAGAAAAATCAGAAACATTATATGAGCAAGAACAAAAAAAAGATAATACGACAATTATTATTATACTAACAACAGTATGTATTCAGAAGATGTTATTATATCTGTATTGTAGGTTTACATGACTTCACTCGCCTTTAGATCTATAGAGATCTAACGACATTTCTTTTTCTTGGCAACTAATATGATATTTCCACATGTGTATTTTAATATACATATGTTCATAATATACTTGATCTATAGGAAAATATATATGTATATATATAGGATATATCTATAGGAAAATTTAACCTATAACGCTCCGTATTTAGAAACTAGAAACATTTTATACTATGAAGACTGATACCTATACATAATATTTTTACGTCAGCTTAATCTTCTCAACCTTTTTTTCCTTCTTTTTCATCTCTCTCTTGTTAGTCTCTTTTGCTATACAACATATAAAACTTGAACAGATTTTTTTGAATCGCCAACTTTTTAAACTCTTGTCGTCAAAATTGAATTGAAAAAAGATTGCATCTCTAATCTTTTTAACTTTACTTACTCTTTAATTATAGTTTTGACGAATTAGTTCGTAAACTGATTAATCATTAATCATTCTACGTATTAAATATTAGAAATGTGGCCGGCATCACATTCCTTCAGTAGTTTCTATCACACATCTTTTAAAATAGTAATTGTAGAAAAAACAGACATATTTAATGTCTTCAAAGGTAGAGAGCTGATAACTAAATAATAATATTCATAATAATTTATGATCATCGGATTTGCTTTCACAGTTTACTTTCAAGTATTTCTACTAACAAATTATGGCGAATACGGTATAAAACGGTACAGTATAAAGTATAAAAATAACATTTTAACTTAAAGCAAAATGCAGCATGAGCTTTTTTTACTTTTAACTCTATTACAAGCCACCTGAGATGACGCTGGTCTGGTGACGGTAATCCGATTCTTTTTTGGGATTTACTAATATTTGATTACTTTTCCGTACTAAAATACTAAATAATACTAAATATCTACTAAACACTAGAGTTATGATGTTCTTGCCTCTACTTGAAACGTATGAAATGCATTGCGAATTCTATTTCTCTGATGGGTTTTCTGATTCCTTAATAATTATATATAATACAAACTAATCCTTATCATGTTGAATTTTATTGTATTGTATTGTATTGTTTTGATTAGATTAGATTTGCAACTAAAAAAATTTGCTTATGGTTTTGGTATACACACAAAATAATTTTCTTTTAGTAGTTCACTAACTGGAAA
Organism: Sminthurinus aureus; assembly: GCA_034698265.1. Classification (NCBI taxonomy): domain Eukaryota; kingdom Metazoa; phylum Arthropoda; class Collembola; order Symphypleona; family Katiannidae; genus Sminthurinus; species Sminthurinus aureus. The sequence goes on from JAQGBH010000141.1 coordinate 39,330, forward strand.
AACGAGCACTCTGAACTCTGAAATCTAATTTTAACATATTTTACACAATTAATAAATTTATTTTTAAAGAATAAAATGACGCGTCAGGGCTGTTTGTTCTTGTTCTATCTGTTCCTACGGCTTTCCTCCCTTTTCATCACAACTTGCCTATAAAGAAAATACTTTCTTTAAATAACTCGAACAATATCAGTAGTGTAAATATTTATTATTATTGGATGAAAATTCCTTCTTTGACATATGTGTCTCCTCTCTATTAGAGATTAGAGGCAAAAGTACACACACGCCTTATCTAGGAGTCATCGATGTACCCTTATCTAAACTAATATATATACTATGTCTATATAATATGTAGTACTACTACTTAACACTTACTACTAAGCCAATAATAATAATAATAAGCAAAACAGTTAGTTAATCAACCTGCAGGAAAGTAAATAATAATATTGTTGTTCTATGAACTTGACTGACATTTTTGTCCTTCTTCTTGTCTCTCTCTCTCTCTCTCTGTATGTATCATACATCCTTTTTGTTACCTTCATCTTTCATACAATTGTATAGTAGATAGTAGCTAATAATATACTTTAGATCTCGAATCTCGACTCGTCTTCATCTTCTTATTTATTATGTACACGTACTTTACGGACGTGTACTCCTTTTGCGCAACAGAATACAGAGTAAATAAGTACAAAATACACAAGCAGAAAAAAAATGTACTGAAGTACCAAAATACAAAATACAATGAAATTAAAAGTAAATTTGTTTTCCTCGCCATGATATTTGTCGTAGATATTAGAGACGTACATTATGCATTATACACGCCTGTGATTCAGATATTTGACTGATGTATGATGTATGATTAGACAGAGAGTGGATTTTAGAATCGTCTAAAACCTTTATTTACAAAATATGTTGTAGTTGATTGATTTTTTGTCGATACAGTAGTTTCAAAATACGGAATGAAACTGTTTAAATATTGTGTCTAGCTTTGATGTACTTTGATAGACTTCATGTCAAGAAATTACGCAGTCTTGTACTCGCTTTCTTCATTTTTTTCTTTCAGAATACACACCCACAATCCAAATATTTTCTGTTTTCCAGCTAAGACTCCAGTGAAACTGGATAGTTGTTCAGTTAACTATTTTAGTTATTTTTGTCTAAAAATACACAGTACATATTCTTGTTTGGTATTTGTTTGCTGTAATGTCACCCATATTAGATATAGCCATACATACTAATTCACATGGTATGTCCATGTGTGTTCGTCCTAGATCGTACACGAGGTAACTAGTTAGTGCCAGTGATAAGTTGAAAAAATCGGCTGGATTTTCGATTACTCACTCACTCACAACAGCATGAATTTGTTCAAGTTGAATTTGAAGGGTAAAGTAGTTGTTGTTGTACACATGGAAATATGTAGAGACAGCTCGTTGTGTACTGATTACAGATTCTCATTTCTATTGGAAATTGAAACAAAATTGTTAAGTTATTGGGTTTGGTTTTGTTGTGGTTGTAAGTTGTAATTGGTATTGTAAGATGTAAACTGTGTGAGATGTGAGATGGGTATAAGAGGGTAACGATGAAATTGCAATTATTATCCTTCTATTCATACTGCGGATACACAATGTCTATAGATATTTACCATTTACCATTATGTTATAATTATGAACATTTATTATACTGCATAATAGTACAATTCATTATTTTATATGTATATACATATAAACATGCATATGAAATGTGGTTTGGTTTGGTGGTCAGCAAACCAAAGAAGTGAGCAACAAAGTAAGTGAGTGAGTGAGTAGTGAGAGCATTTTAGAATATTATGCAGATGTGGAAGCAATTTAATAAGTGTACACACGTACTATGTACTCTGTATGCTGCAAGTTCCAAGTTCCAACTTGCAACCAAGTCAAAAAGTCATACAAGTCTGACTCACACACACATGGACACATGGACGTGAGCATTTACATGTATATACAAAGGAAAAAGATGTTTATAAGGGATTTTCTGTGGAAGTCAAGTCAAGAAAACTGGTCGTGTTTGCATACTTAAATGTAGTTAGTTCAATAATTTTTGTATACATTATATATCATATACTGTATAATATTATATATCTGTAGTATTTACATGTATTTTATGTATGGCAATGAAATTTTGAGAAAAGTATACAATATACAATATATGCATTATGCATACAAGAGTGAATGAGTGACTGAGTGAGTACGCAAGAAAAAGACAAACTGGAAAAGATAACAGATGGATGTATTTGTTGTTATCTAATATTTTATTATAGAATCTATAATGTATTATTATTATTATATTATTGTGAGGAACTCAAATCGGCTACCATCATGCACTCCGTATTGTGTACATTTCACAGTTGTACATATATAGTTTAGCTATACTCATAACATTTTACACCGTATTTGTATGCATGTAGGTAAAGGACGGTATAAATAAAATATAAAACACATACATATATTTACACCGGACAACACAAGAAAACAACAACAGTGAGGCAAGTACTGATATGAGTTGAGTTGAGTTGACTTGAGTGTTTGTTGTATGTTGTCTTCTGTATACATGTACATATAGAGACTTACTTTTCCTCACATTCTCGGCACTCGGTCTCGTGTCGTAATAATAGTTTAGTTTATCTCCAGACGAGCGAGAGAATTAAAGGTTCACTCGTTTATGATGGCTTATAATATCATGTACATGATATGTTATACGCAGAGGTAGAAATAGTATTAGGAGTGGTAGTTGTGTAGTATTATCGTTTATCGTAGGGTACGATGTACAATGTGTGGTGTTTGGCGTATGTTATATGATAAGTAAGTGTACCACATTGTATTCTGTTGTGTTGTATTCAGCTCACACTATAAACACCAAAGACCAAACCAAACCAATTGAAACACTAACAATCAAAACCAAAAAGCCAACAGCCAAACCACAAAGTCTTTACCCAGTTGACCTTTTGATGTTGAATGGTCCAAGTTTGTGGTTTGTCATTATATTTTTAGTTGTCAGCCGTGCCAACTATTAATTTTGAAAAATTACCTTTTGTGAATTGTAACAAGGTAGTCAGTAGTCACTCTGTCAGTGAGCAGTGAGTGAGTTCTTAACTAAAGAGATAGAGGAGAGCAAGAAAGAATTGGAAGATACAGCTCAATTATGTTGACCACATTCATAATATATAATGCATACACAAAAGAATGAATGAATCAAGAATCAATGAATGAATACAGAATGTGAAATGTGAACCAGTTGTCTTCTTTTTTTCCCTTTAATATTATTATGCCTATTGAAATTATGATTACACTTTCAAGTCGTAAGTCAAATAGCGATTAACGATAGACGAAATGGGCATTTAATGTAAAATAAATTGGTTTTTGAAGAGAAGAAAAAGGGCTAACCGCAAATGAGTATGCAATAATAATAATGATATCGATAGAACAAAACACGTTACATTGTACTTTGTGCTTCTGCTTGTGAATTTTGCACATGTATAGGAAATGTTGGTTGTTGAGATTTGAGCTTTTAAGCTTTTGAAAAATAATAATTATTCGTCATTAGTTATACAAACTTTTTGCAATAGACAATGGACAATATATTATATAATATGCGAAAACCTGAGCAATTTTTTTTCTGCAAATCTGTCTAACGTATAACGTATGTAACAAATACAATAAATAGATTTTAAATACCCGCCTTATCCCCCTCTCCCTAATGATACACTTGTTTATATCTGTTATGTACCTGTATTTTTTTTATTTATTATGTACTTTTGGTGTCAAAGTTCAAAGCATATTATTAGCACAGTTATTTTATTATGTTTTTTTAGATAGTTTATTTTGGTTTTGTAAAAATTATTACGATTAAGTATATTTTTGTTCATACTGATTATGGGTGTAGTAAGAGGTAAACGATGATTTTTAACTTGTTTCCCTGTAAACTCTAATTTTTAGATATGTCTCGAGAATGTGTCAATTGTGGAGCCACAAGTACGCCGTTGTGGAGAAGAGATGGAACGGGTCACTATCTGTGTAACGCATGCGGTGAGTTTTGTGTTTTGTTTTAAATAATAGGGATCCCTTTTAAAATAACAAAGTCAAAAGTGTATGTATGTTTTATTTTTATCAAGGATCAAGTACAACATTGTTTATTTTATCATATCTTACAGGTCTGTATTACAAGATGAACGGACAGAACCGTCCCTTGATCAAACCAAAACGGAGACTGGTGAGTCTAATAAATTTTTTAATTTCTTCTTTCTTCATCCATACCATAGTTGATAGTTCATACTCTATACTCATTTTAAAATGGTTCAGATTGGTTTGTATTTCACTTGTTAATGCTCGCAGGGTTTTGAGCTAATCTTTATATTTGAGTTTATTTTGACTTTGTTATATTTTGTCTGGAATTCCAAAACCAAAATTCACCATAATTTACTTTGGTGTGCAATTGATATTTTTATGATTCAAGTTACAAATATCATGAATTTTTGGATTTTGGGATTTTTCTGGGTTTCGAATTTAGAGTTGAGAGGGGAAATTATCCATGATTTTCTGCATCATATAATATCATGTTTAGCTAAGGTAATAGTCTAGTCAAGTCAATTCAAGGCCTTGCTTTTCCATACCATACAAGATACAATGTACAATACAGTACTCAAGTGCCTCTTAGAAAATAACAATGTGTTTCTGTCTGTGTAAGCACATCACTAAAGGCCGTTGTAAATGTATAAAGCATCAACAATAAGAGAGAGAAAGAAAGAGAAACAAAGTCTCCATGTGTGTGAGTGAATGAATTCTATGCTGGCTCACTGCTGATTGATGTTGATGTACATGGATGGATGGATAGATACTTTATTTTAGGAAGTCCAATTAGTCGTCTAGTAGAATTGGAGAGGATGGTTGATTTTCTGTGTGGTTCAATCATAATAATTAGACTCCGTGTGATTTTCTCTCTATATCATTCATCTGTAAAAAGTTAAGCGGAATTGCTTTAAGGGCTTGGGCGCAAGCACAAGCTCAAACTCAGGTTCACGATGAATGCTCAATGCTCAAGTTTTAATACCATATTATTTTATATTATATCTATTTGTATGTATCCATATCCTCATGTATTCCTCTCTCCCTGGTTTTACTTATATATCCTTCGGGTTTTTTAATAATACAAATGATTATTATATTGTTAAGTCTCGAGTCTTTGAGTCTTAGAGTCTCGTCTCTCTCTTCAGACATCAGAGCGAAAGAACTCTGGGTTCGTTTGATTTCATTTGACTCTCTTTTTTTCGTTTTTCGTCTCTTGAGTCTTGAGGGTTTATCCAAGGGGAAAAAACACACGGTGTGAGTTTTTCTCCATTGTTACAACTCCTAACTGACTTACTGCGGAAAACAGGGGTACATCTTATATTATATATTTTATATATATATGAATATGTGTAATATAATAATAATATGTTGATGGAAAGGGAAAAAAGGGAGAAGAAAGTGAAGTAAAGTCCTGGCTTTTAGTTTTTCTCAACTGACTAACTTTAATTTAACGTTTAAGGGATCGCGATCATGTACAAAAAGTGTCTGTGTGTCTGTAGTTTGTGTATAAAAGTTTACGCGATGAGGCAGGCCAGGATATGAAATATGTTTTTTATTCATTAGGATTTTGAAGGAAAAAAGAATGCCCATTCTTACAACTTTTTGTTTGAATATTACAGATAGAAGCGTATGGAATCTTCTTCATATGTACTCTTTTGTGCAGTTCATTGAGTATATAGTAGCGTGTAATATCTGAACATGTACATGATTTTTACATATTCGATGATATTATACATAGGATATGTAGGTTGCAGAGTAAAACAATACAATAATATGATCACAATATCAGTCCAAGTTCCCAAAACGTGAACAAGTAAAAAAGCGGAAAAGTGTTTATATCATCATAAATACAAAAGTATGTACAATTTACATTGTACATGCATGTGCCTATGTAGAATGTAGAATTAAGTATTATGAATTATGATGTATCTATAGAAAAACAGTTTCGTGGGTTTTTTGGTCCTAGTTCTCTCTCGCTATTTTCTATGTTGGTCCTTCTATTTAGGATAAGTTAAATTCAAAGGTAGGCATTTGAAATTACCAGCACTTATTATTATTATTATTAGTATGATTATCAAAAGCTCTCATTTTTTGTATCATTGCACTACAAACTACAACAATGTACAATGATACGGGATAAAAGCACTCTCCTGTGTACTCTGTACACTGTACATACTACATACTGTAGAGAAAACTAGAGTATAGACAAGGAGAAAAGTAAATGTGTCTGGATATAATACATAGTTGGGATATGAGAAAACCTCATAGTTTATCCAACATACAATTACAGCTAGATTTCAAATTGAGTGAGTGCGTTTCAATGTTTCGATTGAGAGTTGAGAGAAATATATAGGATTTTAACAAGGCTCATTCCCGATTCTCAGCTCTGGCTTCTTGATCATCATTATCATCTTCTTCTTCTTGTTCAACATGTAAAATTATCAAACTTGTCTTGTTTTTGCTTTTGTTTTCGGGAATCATTACATTATCTAATTTCTAATATAGATAATAGATAATATTTTAAAGTCTGGTTCTTGCCTTACGTTAGCTTTGTCTTGATTCTTGATCGTCGGAAGTCGGTACACTAATAATTTAAAGTGAGAGTCGGAAGTCTTAAATACTAAATACTAGATACTCTCGTATGGTGTGGTGAATGGTTACAGACAAATGGTGCTTTTTATATTCATGATTCAAAGTATGCACAACGTAAACAGTATACGTAAAACATTAACGAAGAAATATTTTCTTCATTCTTCATTCATCCCTCTCATTTTTCATTCATTCACACCAGTTGCTTTGTTCCTCATAGTATGTTCTTGATACTCTGTTGTGTTGCACATTGTTTATTAAATTGAAATGAAAACTTGAGGTGAATATCAATAATATTAATAACAGAAGAATGAGGACAGGAAGACATAAGCAGAAGAAGAAGAAGAAGAAGTCCATGTGCTCTCTACATTTAATTAATACCAAAATATATAATACAGATAACCTAATGCGTAATGCTCATTTTGTACGTTCCAAAAGAGAGTGAGTGTTTCCTTCGGTACTTTGAATTTCATGTTGAGGATTGAGGATGATGATGATGCACTTGAACTTCTGGATACATAGAAAATGGAAAAACATTCAACGAGATTTTTGCAACAAACATATTACAGTTTGTTAAAGGAGCAAATTATTATTTTTGTCCGTTGTCCATACAATCATAACAGATAATATTGTAGCAGACGGTAGAGATTGCTCATTCGTATATGGAATCCTGTGGAGAGAGAGAGAGTGAATACTACTATTACTATTATTTACTATCAGCATCAATATCAGTATCAGTGCACTGGGTGAAGAGTTTTTATGTAGGAGCTACTGCTGTTTAAGAGTGTGCAGGTTAATTTGTGTGGTTTCGTTTTGGTGTTGCAGCACATAAAAAATAAATGCCATATTCCATGATTATTATTATATTATATATTTTTGTATAAAAGTAGATGTGATACCAGTGCAATGTGGAATAGAGTGACGATGGTGATGGGATAGCATGATTTTTTATTTCATTTCATTTCATATACAATATTTATATAAAAAATGTGAAGAAAACTCGAGGAATATGTTCAATATATATTCTATTATATTATATTATATCATGTGCATACGAGTACGACTGTGGAGCTGTAAGAAAACAAGAAGAAATATCATATCAAATACACAATACATGTATAAAGTAAAATGTACATTGTACATGTTCTAAGAAAGAAAGAACAACAGGATTCGAAAACTCGTAATTATTTCCGGTCTTTGAATATGAGTGAAGCTTCACTTACCACCATCACTTGGTTGTTCTTGGATGGATGTAACAGCAAAAAGCAACAGTAACTTAAGCCTCTTCCACACATACATACGTTTATCCATGCATATATGTATGTATATAGAATGTCGAATGTAGAATGAATAAGTGTCTGCATGAAGGCTCATGTTCGTTCATTTATATGGATATTATAAATGTATACACTGAATTATAGAATTAAAGTCAGACAGACACAGGGAGAGAGAGGGAGAATATGATACAGATAAAATATAAAATGATGCATTTTTCGTAATACTTTAGTAGCAATACAATATATTTAGTATTTAGTATAGGGAGTTTGTAGTTTTGTAGGAATCCGTAAGAAGAAATGACGAAAAACTATCTATCTTGGTGTATACTGTATACATAGACGGAGGAGTAGCCAGGCTTAAAGTGAACTTGATGTGTATAAATATATACTTAATACATTAAAGTGTTGGCTGACGAGAAAATAAATAAAATGTAATGTATGGTGTATGGCTAGAGAGTCTTGGAGCTTCGAGATATATGTATTTTTGTTTTTATGACCCTTAACCAACCAACTACTGCAACTCTTTTTAAATTCCTCTTCTATAATTCTATCATATTCTTTTTTGAGTCTTCAACAAGTCTTCAACAAGAAGGAAAAGAAGAAGAAGAGGAGAAAATAAATATGTTTGTCTGTACTCTGTACATGTACGTATTATAACTTGTGATATTATGTGGAGCAAACGTAAATTGGATTTGAAGTAAACATAATAAAGTTAGAGAGAGAGAGAGAGAAAAAAAGAATAGGAATATTAAGACAAGGCAGAAGAGGCAGCCATGCATATTCATGCATAGTTTTTGGTAGTTGTTTCAAGTGAACGCAATGTTAATTCAACTGCATTACGTTCTTCATTCTCTATGTATATGATGTACACTGTACACGGTGCAAACTAGGTATTATTATTATTGCACTGCAGTGACATTCTCGTTATTCGTTATATTATCTACACATTCTTTCTCTTGTAAAAAATATTCCTACTCTACAAAATAAACCTGGCGTTCAAACTTTAGTATTTTAAAAGGTACATCTGTTTTAATTACATTTTTTTTCAAAGTCCTTGTTTGCTGTTACTCCACTGTTATCTAGTGTATTTTATCATATAGGGTTTAGCCTTTAGCCGCATTGTGAATTGTGAATGACGATGAAGAATTTAATGTAAGAATTTAACTTGCTACAAAACAAATAAAATTTGGATGAGTAATCAAAATGATAATAAAGAATATTCTAAATTTAAGTTTTTTTGTCCGCCTTGCTCAATGTGCAGAATATCAAATATCAAATATAGAATATAGAAAATGGGTGAGGAATCAAGTCTACTTACTTTGTTAGTTTTTTTACACGGTCTTTGTTTAAGGAAAATGAACGTGTGAAAATTCATCGTTTTACCATTTACCATTTACTATTATTCACTCCAGATACTATGAAAGGATACTACATACAAAAAAAAACACAATGTGCAATTATTGGCACTGTTTTGACATTTCTTTTATTTTTTTCCGTTTCATTACAAAAGAATTCTCAGTCTTTTCAAATAGGTACTAAAATTAGTGTAGAAAAGAACCCTTTGCATCTTTTTTTTTAATTCTTGGTGAGGACTCTGAACCCTTTAGCCTTTAGAGGAAAGTGGATAGTAGATAGTAGATATTCATTGCACAGTACATTGAGTTCAAATTTCCACTAATTTTCCTCTCCCACATGTGTTTTTTGCAAAGATTATCTCACACATACTAACACTATACCCTGTAATGAGTAATGAGTTAGTGGCTTGAACGTTGAACGTTTATGATCCTTTACACACATTTACAGACGCGGACAGACAGGGAAGGTCTACTATCTAGTGCCTAGTGTCTACTGTCTACTGTCACGTGGATTGTACAGTTTACAGTTGAACGGTAGAAAAAAGTAGAAAAAATGATCTAGTCGCACTGCTGACGTTACATTTTACATTGCCTTAAGTGAAGTTTAAGTTGGTTGAAAGGAAAAGGGAACTTGATTATTGACCCTACGTACCTATTACATATATACATACACACACACACACATGTGTAATGTGTACCTACATTCAACATGCTCATGTGTGCTGTTAAAAGCTTAAATAGTAAATGGATGTACCTGTACCTATAGGTTTTCCATGTGCTCCTATTCCTTCCTTCTTCGTGTTTGAATGGGGAGAAGAAAATGAGCAAGAAGAAGGAGAAGGGAGCAAAATACAAAAGCTGTGTTTATGATGTGTAATAATATAATGGCTCTAATGAAATGAAGTGCATACAACCGGAGCGTAAACTAGTTTTTGGAGGAAAAGTCAAATTTCATAAGTATTAGGTATTAAGTGTATATTTTAACTCGACTGGTACTCGGTGCTCCGTATATACTCGGTACTTGAGAAGGAGGGAAAAATCGTGCAAGAAAGGAAAAGAACAGACAGATTAAAACTCTTACTAAATTCACTCTATTTTAGTCACCAGTTAGTTAAAGTTGCTCCTTCCACTTGGCACTGTAGTGAAGGAAAAGCAACAAGAAATAATAATATAATATCAAACACTCTCTTTTCTTGATACACATTTTTATTCTTAAAAGTATAATAATGACAGTACAGGGACAGATTAGGATTTTTGTTTATCTAAATATTCTGGAAATATTTTCTTCTACGATGATAAATGGAATATGGAATGACCGGCGTTTACATAGGCAATTCGCAAGTATATTTATTATATAACACACTTGTAGATTTTGTCCTTGTCTCCTGTCTGATTTTTTAAGGTGTTTATATTTTGTCCTTTGTCCATTCTCATTCTCATGTGCAAGTACATTCATAAAGTTAGTAAAGTTGAAAATCAAAAAATCAAATCAATGGACTAGGTTATGCTATCGTAGTTTGTGGAAGTGTTCAGAATCCTGAAATATGGACAGATAGATACATATGTAATATGTAGAGAGATAGATGGACAGACAGGCAGACAGACAGACGGACAAAGAGAGGAACGGAAAGAGTTTTGAGCCTCCTCCGCCTTTCCATTTTAAACTTAATGATGATTACCTATTATTAATTAGCATTGCACACACGTTTCATTACAGTTGCCGTGTAGGTAGCTGCCACACTGTGTGATGCATCAAGTCTCAAGTCATAATATATATACTCTATACTCTGCACAGTGCTTCTGTATACTCTATAATATATTATGTGGGTTATCTTGTTCTGATCACCACAGAAAGAAAGAAAGAAAGAAACGAGTGATAAAATAACAAATGAAAGCAGCAGTCGAACACCAAATCAACCAACTTCTTAATTCACAATTTTCCTCACAGACACATGACATAATACGAGTGTTTATTATGTATTATACATTATACATAACATGGACTCGCATAACAGTTTAATGGTGATACACATGAAGAATACAGATATAATTCTGTAGTAATTGTATATCTCCTGTGTAGTCCACAATCCACAACTCGTCCAGTTCATTCAAATCAAGAATCAAGTCAACTTGTGTCGGCGGATTCTGTTTCTTTGTCCCTGTGCATTGTACAGTGTATAGTGTGCACGATAGCAATAGCGATAACGATATGATACAAATATGTGTAGTGTTATCTATTATCGCCAGTGTATCATCAAGATCTCATGCTGATCTATATCTATATCCATATCCACATCATTATCACTACAACTACCACTGTACAAATTCGCGATTTATTAGATCATTTAAATGGACAAAAGATCAACGTGTTTGAATACGATTACATCATGCGATTACGACCACGTGAATAAGATACCCTTTCGCTATTAAACCATCAATACAATACACGATAGACGATAGACAACAGAAAACAAGAAACAAGTCTCGGAGTAAAAATGTTATTGAATTTTTTAATAATGGTTTTACTCTCCAGTGTAGATTTTATTTTGTTTCCCTATGTTTTTCAGCATTTAGTATTCATCCTTTGTCATTCATCATACTATCATCAATGTCAATGGATGTGCATTGATTATTGAGTATTGAGAATTGAAAAGGAAAGATTGAAATTGAAATGGAAATGTTGATTGTTATTGCATATTTTTATTTATCAAGTTGTAACTGGACTGTTTACTCAAGTCTCGAGTCGTTTTTTGGTTTATGTACTATTTTTTCATCAAAAGCGAGTGCGTTTGAGATGGTAACGGGTAAAGGGTAGTGGATATGGATTGTATTGTATTGTACTGGCTGAATGGAATTGAATTGAATTGGAGACGGGACTGTAAGGAAGGCGGTAACGATGACTTAACGACGAAGGATGAAATACAAATATCCGTTTTTGGTTTTGAACGATTCATTCTTTTGTATTTTGTGTTGTATGTACTATGTTTTATTATTATGAACTGCATTATGGCTGTATGTGTATTGTGTACAGTGTCCATCTATTCATCAATGCAACAGTACAACAGGATTGAATTTGAATGCATATTGATGTGAATAGATATAGATACATCTATATATCAATCTATACACAACCATGTTTGTTTTTATATCTATACATGCAGACGCTTCAACAGTTCCTTCCTTCCTACGCCCTCATCATAAATTTTGAATGGTGAATAGTGAATTGTGAACGGTGAATAGTAAATGGTGCAAACAAACTAAATTAAAAATTAAAGACTTGTCCCATACTATCGAGTCACACAAGACACAAGTAATGCTAGGAAATCCACTATGGACTATGGACTGCGCTATGTCGTGAAGACATATTAGAGGAGGAAATAGTGCACGTCTATACGGTTATACTTGTATGTAAATGACATGTTTTGCACCTGAGATATCCCATTCGATTATCACGGTTCTGATTCATGTGTAGCTACAATATGTGCATTATGCATTATCTTGTAGATTGTACACTTTACACACTAACTTATTCTTCATATTCTTTTTTATATGTACAGTGTACAGTGATTATAGATTTTTCTTTCCATTTTTTCATCGGTGCATTGTAAATTGTAATACCTTCTTTTTTCTTGTCATGCTTCATATTTTATTCCTTATTCTCATACACCATTATTCTTGGACAAGTCATAATAATGAAAAAACGTGTGCTGGAAAGTTGATCTAGATTCTAGAATCTAGAATCTAGATTTCATAAAAAAAATTATACTGGAACTTATTTACTGTCAGTAAATATTTATGCATTTATAGCTTGAGCACAATGGGCAGTGAGTAATTAAGAATTAAGTATTAATATGCGTGGAAAAAAATGACTACATTTGTTTTATAACAAATAACAAGGTGATTTATAGTGACTTTATTACCACACTAGTGTACTATTACTATCTGTCTTTTCTGTCTTGCATTGGGAATCGGAAAGCATTTCATATACTTTTATATAGTGCATAATATATAATATATTATGATATATTATGGTTGAAACTTGAATAATACAATAATTATCACGAGGTAAATCAAGAATCAAGTTTAAGTAAGGAAGAATTTACTTGTATGTCTACATGTTACACATACATTATTAATTACTACAATCTCACGTCATTATTCTACATCGTACTTCTCCATGGACACTTTTTCCAATGAACGATGCATTATGTGTTATGTATTATCAACTTGTACTGTGTACTATTTTTTTCATACTTGGATAAAAACTAGATGAAAAAGAAAAAAATATGATTGAAAGTTGAAACTTGTTATATTATTTGGATTTTGGATCAAGAAATGGAATTCATACTTCATAGTAATATAAAAAGAAAGACAATTGTACAAGGAAATGAAGATGGGAATGAACGTTTTGACAGTGTTTATCATTGTGTATTTGTAGATTGTAAATGTGAATGAGAGTTGGCTACGTACTTTATACAATAACTACAAATGTACAAATGCTTACATATTACTTATATGATTAAACGAATAAAATAGATTCAATTCAACACAGGTCAATTGAATTGAATGTGTAAACTGCGAATAGACTTACATATATGACGACGACGCGAGGGTTGAGCACTGACTCTGTGTGAATCTAAATGTAAAACTGATAAAATCAGATGAGTCGCCAGCACAATGCACAATGACTCTTTTCCCATCAGGGAATTTTCCTATATTTATATTTAGACACAGTTACAATAAGTATAAGAAGTCTTCGCCAACGTCTCTCGCCTCTCTTGACTACATCTTTGTTGGTTTAACCACTGTCTTAATACATGAATAAACCTGAGCGTATCAGTAACAATACAGTAATTTGTAGTACAAAAATATAAACAGATATTTTTTGATTCGGTCAATGTGCAAAATTATATTTTATTTTTGGGATGTCAATGTTCTGTCGTTGTTCGTTAAAATAGTTCACCCTTTAATACTATTTTGATACAAAGAAAAATAATGGACAAAAATGCTAGAGACCTAGATTACGATCTTGAGAAAATAGACTTGGAAAAAGAAATCTAAATATTGAGAAGAAGGAATTCTTAATGTCCCTACAATTTGTGTACACATACGGAATACAAACATATGTATTTGCAATCATGACATGTCATGCATGTCACATGCAAAATTTTCTTGTTTATTTTTTCTATTTGTCATGGACTAAAGACGGATGTAGTTGTCATTTAAAATTTTGTAAAGCAGAGAGAATCTTGAGGATGAATCCATTAAAATTAATGTACCATGTTTTCTTATTATTTAGATGGAACTTTTTGGTGACAGGTAGCGATAATACAGCTTTGTAAATGGAGAATAAAGAAATCTACAACTGAATGGTTTAAATAAGGCTTTGCATCGACACGATGACTTTTCTGCTCCTTTAGTATTTGCTTTTCGCTGGTTATTGTAAATCTGTATTACAGGAAAAGTCTAACTTGTATAGATTTTCTGGTTTGGTTTTTTTCGGGATCAACTTGTTAAGTACAGGAAAAAGGGAGAGATAGCTCGTGGGAGTTTTGGATATTGGAAAACAACTTTTATCACTTTTGATTATAAACTTGATAAATAACCAAACAAAAAAAAACTAGTGAAATCGGAAAAATAAACAATTTATAAAGCTCTCTACCCTGGTTTTGTATTTCAACAACAGTTTTGTATAAATTTATTATGAGAGATACTCAATATTCAATATTCACGGGGTTTCAATACAAATAAAACTACGAGTCCATAGGTATACCTTGAGACAAGTGAAGTCAGAACAACTTACTTTTCTGTTTTGATGATATGCATATACCTAGAATCCTAGAATTTTTGACATGATAATACCCTATGTAATGTCATGTTGTGTAACACAGAAAGAAGGACAGAAAAATAAATGCAAACAAACTGCAAATCATGCAGACAATTATGATGCCAAAATATAGTATATCAACTGCTCTTCCTATTCAGTATTGGATATTAGTTGACAATTTAATATTCCTTGTCGCCGTAGCTCTTACCATAATCATGATCATCGTCCTCCTCTCCGTCATGTCGTGTCATGTCATGGATATAGAAAAGGGAATATTTAACTATTATAACAATGGGTGGTTTTCTGATAAAACCGGACGATTGATATTATTATTATCAAGTATGAGACAAGTTATGTCCGAGCAATTTTAAAGAAATCGAAATATCGGTGATCAAGAATCAAGAGTTTTCTAATCTTTTACAATTTACTTTTCCCATCATTTTAATAACGGATAATATTTAGAGCGTGCATAATTTACAACGTTGATTTAGACTATCGGTTATAGGTAGAAAGTAGAGGAAGTTTTAACATGTACTTGTAAATAGTAAACAATATTTAGTATTCAGTATTCATGCACAGCATGCCGTAACAGTGTGATTTCTTTCATCGTCCTTTGATTATCACAGCTCCTCCTCCTTTTCTCCTTGTCCAAGCAATACGTACACTTGCAACGTACGAGTATTGAGTATTGAGTATTTGTGTACAAGTTTGTAGATTGTAGACTATGAATTTTTGACAAACTAAAAAAGATTACGACCAAGTTGATTGGGAATCGGGAAAAAAAGAAATGAAAATGAATGAACGACTGAAATTCTGCTCGAGTTGAATGTATTATTATACAGAACATATATGGAGTACATTGTACATTCTACAAGCGGATTGATCAGTACTTGACTTAATATTTGATGGCATTTATTGACAATGAATGCATGAATTACTCTGAAATCCTGTTCTTTATTTTATTTACCGTATCATGTTTACTTGGGAGTATATGTCATTATAGTTTGGTTTGGTTTGGTAGGGTTGAAGAAATGAATTGATAGTGAAATATGGAATATGGAAAATTGAATATTCAAGGGATAAAAACACATGCGTACATATTCATATCGACATAAATTAATTATTACTTGTTGGCTCCTTTACAAACATATGACTCGAAACTCGATTCTAGATTCCGTTCTGTTCGATATTCAAAGTCAGATATGCAAAGCTAACTTGTAGTCTCTAGTCTAAATATTAGTATGTTTATTTCTATTTTTATTAGGTACCTGTGTAAAAAAAATCAAGAGTGGGCAAATTAAACACAGTAAAAAATAGCAGTATGGTTCTAGTTTCTAGAATGCAAAAGTTGTAGATTGAAGACATTACAGAGTATTTAGTATTTACTCACTGCTTACTTTTCCTTCAGTATTTGTGTGTAGTGTGTACCATTGGGAAAAGAACTGTATACACTGTCACTATCATTCACTTGTATTGTATTGTATTGTACTGTATTGAGCTGCGTGGAATTGGGAATCGGGAATCCGGCTTGACACAATTTTCTGAACTTTCCCTACGGTGTAAAAGTAACGCGTTAAAACAGTGTACATATTTTTATCCTATTCCTATGTGGTGTATAAAGTGCATTGTGCATTTCATGTATATTACACATTATACATTGAGAATTTTCACGGTATAAAAATGGTGTGACAGTGTCAGCTTTAGTTTTTTCTGTTTTCGTCTCCATTTTTTTCTTCCTTACCCTTTTACCTGGAAACTGGAACTGACAAGAGTATACATATACAATATACATGCAAGAGAAGAAACACGTTGGGGGAACATGGGAACATCATTAATGATTATTGGAAATGGGCTGGGCTAAAGGAAGGAAAGCACACAAACTTATAAATATATGTGTACACCGTGCACATATAGTAGACTCTGTGAGAAAAAAAAGACAGAATATAGTCAATAGTAACATATTTATTCTAGTACATACAGTTAAAATGTATTTATGTTTCATGTTTTACATACTGATAAAAAAAGGTCATATTGATTGAATCTACTGGAATCTAGAACCTACCTCCTTGGCGGAATGCATGTATAGGATTCGGAAACAAGGAAATGAAATGCACAATAAATACTCATTCTTCATTTATATTTTACGTCTATCATGCATAAATGATGCGCGATATCCGATATTCGATATCCAAGACTTCGGTTTAATCTTTTAAACACAGTTGCAAACTACAAAAGTTACCCATCTCCAGTAGCTGATGGAATTGAACTCCAAGTTGAAATGGAAACCACCATAAAATAGCTTTTGTAATATCAAAACACATTAAATATGCATTACAACTTACAATAGTTTGGCTCAATGCTGAATGTTCAATAAAAGGACGTGATAAACTTTGCAACTTGTTCTTGTTTAGTGTTTAGTTTATTTAGCGAATGCATTTTAAATTTGCAACGATGCAGGAGTGTTCCATTTATCTTTTTTAAAATTGAGGCCACAATGAATGCTTGTACTACATACATGGTTTCAAATTTCTATTTCTACTAAGCTTCAAACTTTTTTTACCGAGTTATAATGAAATGGGAAGTACAAGTTGTTTTTTCTATCGTCACTATTTATGAAAGTTTCATGTAAACTTGAAAAGTATAAAGTGGATTATAGTATTTTATTGTAGTTTTTTATTTTTGTTTTAGTAAAACAAAACTGTAGTTCGAAACCACCTGTTAAAGAGCCATAGTGATTGAATTGCATAGTGCATGCATGAATGTATGGTGTATGGCAGAGTACTTTGTAATTTTGTCATGATGATAATGATGATAAGCAAAAATCTCTATCGGTCGTGAGACTCCAACACAAAACAACACACAGCTCAGCACAAACAACCACAAACAACACACCGTTTTACATTTTAAATGAAGGAGAGTAAGCAAATAAGTGAATAGAAAATTGGCTTACATTGTCCGTAATCCATAATATTGTAGTTAATTGGATATTGAATAATAATAATGATAATAATAATAGGAATAATGTATCCATACTTTGTATGGATGGATGGTTTTTCTTTCTTTCTTTTTTAATTCTAATTGTATGAGCTCCTCTGTATCTATTTTACGTTTTTGCCATACTATGTTTAATATAACCCATACATTCTTGATACTTGTTCCTGGCTCATTGCTCATACTCCAGTAAATATGGACTTGGTCAGGTTAGGAAATTGGAATTGGACATATCCATGTATATTGAACATTGAACATTGTACGTACGTGTTGTGCACGATATTATTTATTCCATATTAAACAAGGAGAATGTTTATGTGGTGCAGTGTTGTACAGTACAGTACACTACAACTATCCTATTCGAGGATGGATAGAGTCGTTAATATTATACATGTTTCGTGAGCTTAAATACGCTATTTAAAAGTTTTCTTCGATGAGCAGTTTATAGTTTATCACGACTGCATCCATTTACATGTAAAATCTAAACCAATGGATTGGAAGAAACCAACCAACAAACTAGCAAACAAACTTGTAGTGTAGGATGTACAATGTACAAATTTGAAAAAAATCAACAAGTATCGGTAAAAACAAATAACAAATATGTGTTCAGAATACACACACATGAAAATATATAGACATTCTGTACAAAAAAAATAATCGAGAGGATTTTTTTACATGCTCCATTGCTTCGAATCTTCGATATTTGCTCACGGTTTAGCAATTTTTTGAAGCATTTATACATGTATGATAATTATTATGTATCGAGTATGGAGTATGTAGCATCTGTAATGAACATTGTACACTGTCCATGGAAAGAATGTGGCTGTAAACGAAAAAACTATCATGTTTGTATATTTGATACACATTGTACATGTACAATGTACATATGTGCATATGTAGTTAGAGTTTAGACATAAACAAATATTATTCTTGTATATTTTAAATGTTAATGTAAATGTAAATATGATAGGTATACGGCATACATAATACATAAGAAAAATAACAAGATGGAAGGGAATTATTTTTTTAAGGATACATATACATTGGATGTAATTGCACGTACTTAAAGATGTAATAATAATGTTTCTTGCTTACTTATATGGTCCAACTCTTCAACTTTGATTTGGACTTGAATTTGAATTTGGATTTTTTCCCACTTGTATATCTCATGTGTATATAATAACACTAATGCTCGTAATAGCGATAGTAATGTAGACACTTATTTTAATATTATATGTACACACAAGCTATTATTTTCTTTGCGGTTTCCAATAGTACTTCATCTGTGTAACGTGTAACATTATCATATTAGGTAAATTACTAGATATTTGTATTCCTTTTCCTATTTGTAATTTGTAGTGGTGGTTCATGGAATGTTCCGCCGAGCTTGCTCTCTTTCTCTCTCTCCTCCTCTCCTGTCAGTATGGAATAATATGAAATGAAAAACTGTATTAAGTTACCTCAACGTTTCTACTTTCTACGTCCAACATTCTACATCCCATCAGTTCTGTTCTGATACCATGTTACAAATACTACCGAGACCGACTAACTACGTATATTACACACTGCACATCCAACATCTACAACCTACATGTGTGCATGAAAGTCTAGTTCAACTGTAATGTTGTGTGTGTTCTGTTCTGTTTTCTTGGAGTTTTGAGTTTAGAGTTGGGAGCTTGAAGCAAGATAGATTGGTTTTAGACCAAGAAGTTGTAGGAGAAGTACAGTGTAGTTTGTAGTACTATAGTATACAACGTACAAAGTTGTTCCTTGATATCTGAGAAAGAGTGCATGCGTTAGATTTGCAGGGAAGAAAACGGAGAGGAATACGAATACGAAAGCAAAGACGAAGAAGAAAAAAAAGAAGAAGCACACAAGAGATCGACATGGAAGAAGCACGGGTTAAAAAATGATACAAGTTGGAGTGAATGGCTGAACACATTTTGATTAGGGATCAAGATAAGATTAGCTTCTCCTCCTCTTCTCTTGGTTTATTTGTATGCTGTTTTCTCTGTATACAGTATACACTGTTACTTCTTATTTCTAAATGCTCTTCTTCTTCAAACTCCTTTCTATGTATAATCACAGGCAAAAAATACAGAGTACAGAATACAGAAGAAGCATCCACATGCATTCTTATACGTGAATACTTTTATACGTTATATTATGCTATTCGTCCATGCACATAAGCAGAAAACTTATCGAAGAAAATGTCTTGTCTTTTTCTTCTTGTCTTTTGGGACTCCCTTCATTTCCTCTCCTCCATTTGTAAATGTATGTGCATACGTACTTTGCAGTATGGAGTTTGGAGTGTGTATTTGTTGTAGTAGTAGTAGTAGTAATAGTACATTCACAATACAAATATCTACATTCTACACACACCAGTTTATTTGTACACTCCACACTTATTTTTCCGACTCTTTTCTCCATATCCGTATGGTGACTGTGTTCTATGTTGATGTTCATTTTCATGTTCCTGTTCATGTTCCCTCTCGTATTTATATTTCTCTAGTAGACTCCTCCAACAGTCTCCAAATACTATAGTAATACAGTAATAATAGTAGTAATAGTAAAATTAGAAGAGAGTAAATAGTAAATAGCAAATGGAAACTTGAACACGAATGTACACACACACACACACTAGTATACTAGTAAAAGAATCTCTCTGGACGACGCGCTCTAAAGTTTGATGAGGGCTATAGAAAGAAAATAGAGAAACGGTGTAGTACATGTCTTGTATCTTGTATCTATGATTTCTAGTCTATTGCTGTTTCATGTGTACTGCAGTCTAGTGTAGAGTGTAGTGTATTCATGTACAATTTACATTAGACGTTTTTTTTATATTGTACATATCTGCAAGTCGAAAATTGGAGTTAAGTTTTAGACAAGTAACGAGAGAGAGAGACAGAGACTGAGATAAAGAGAATGAGAATGAAAGACAGGCAGACAGACAGCGAGATGATACAAGAAGATAAGCGGACTGTTCTGTGTACAGTTTACAGATATGTAGATAGTAGATAGATACAAATACAAATACATGCATATTTGTATACAAATAGTTTAAGTGTATGAACATTTGTTTCACTGTATTGTGTATTGTGTATTGCCGATAGCTCGTAATTCGCATTCAATATTATTAGCGTTATTTATCTGCCTTTGATTGGATTGGCTTGGCTTGGATTGAATTGGGGTTTTCATTGTACGTTTTCCTCATGTGTTATGGACATGAAAACTGGAAACTTGTCGTAGCGTGCAAAAACAAAATGAAAAAAAACTAGCGAATAAAATAAGTGAAGCCAAATTTAAAAAAGGAAAATAGGGTTAAAAAAATCTTGACTATACTCGCATTTAGTGTTCAGTGTCTAGTGCAATACCGAATTTGAATTTGAATACAAAAAAATAGTTATACATAGAAAAAAAGAAGTTCAATAGATTGAGAAGAAGATAGTGGAAAGTTGTTGTTCTTGCAGTTGTATGTTTGTATATGTATGTATTATAATAATTGTAAATTCGGAATAGTAAATGCCAAATTCATAGTGGTCGACGGATTTGCACCTTATAATTTGAATTACAGCGTTTACTGTCCAACTAACAGCCTTTTAATCAAATTTAGGCATTCATTCATTCATTCATTGCCGTTGAATTTGTCAGTAAAGGTGCACATTAGGTATACAGTATACACATGCATAAAATAAAATACTTTGGTGTTTGATATTTGGAGTTTAGAGTTTGGAGTTCAAGTTGAAGTTTGAGTTGGACATGGACTTGTTGTGGGTTTTTAATAACGTATTATTCCGCCTCTTTGTTTTAGTTACTCACTTATAAGATCATGCCACTATGATATCGAAAAGGATAATACCATAAAGTGTAAAAAAGTGTAGATATAATATATAATATTATTATAATGGCGTATGTGTGTGTAGCGTATACGGTATACGCAGAAAAGAGATAAAGATCTTTGCACGTAAATGAATATCACATGGTGTGTTCATTTATTCCGATGGAGATTCTCTATTCTCTATTTCTCTATACGTATTATTTTTGTGTAGATATTAGATAGTAGATAGTATTATAAAGTATGAAAAGCTCAATAAAAACTATAATCAAAACGCACACGTACAACATATGTACATTGTACATAATAAATGTAACTACGTATCAATGGCATATCATATCATTTCATGGATATGTACAATTAGGTAATTGCTCAAAATATGTAACAAATTTGTTGCGCCTTTACTAATTCCTTACTGTAGTGTAACTTTCAGTTGTAAATGGTACAAAATACAAAACAATAATAATAATAATAATATAATAATAGTACAAATATTGTATTATAAATTGCAAATAAATATACCGCAGCGGCTCCTACTACATACTAGATTACTAGCTACTATTTGCACGAAAGACTGAAGAAAAAAAACGGAAAAAAATTAAAAGAATTCCTTCAAGTAATGAGAAAAAATGTACATGTGTAATGTGAATCTGTGTTTGGTGTACCGCTTATACAGCATACATTTTATACACTCCTAATTCGTCTATAGCGGATAGATAAATAGTTGTTAGGTGTAGTTTTTTGTTTTTTAATTTGTAGGCTATAATTACAGTGTGCCGCATCGAATTGAAATATGAAATGAAAAGAAAAAAATATACATGAAATGAAAAGAAATGTTGCTGTTGTTGTTGATGCTGAATGTTGATGCTGGATTTGCAATGGGTATAATTAACAATTTGCAAATGACTGACATGAATGTGTGCAATGTGATATGTAATTCATGTACATTTGAACATTGACGGTGAGACGGCTTTTGCTTGGTTATGAAGTGGGAATATGTAATGTAGGTAGTGTTGATAGTTGATATGTACTGTGTACTAGCTAGTAATTTTTGGTTAGTTGTTATTGTGTATTGTGTGGGCATTACATTTCATTTATTTTTTGCAAAAGATGAATCAAAGGAGCAATTAAAAATGTATATGTACGATTCACATAATTCATAATATTATTAATAAATACTGAATAAATTCTTTAGAGGAAACATTTGAGTTGATGATCTTTCTTTGTTACGGTTAAGATTTCCGGGCACCTCGAAATTCGGAATTTGGAATTTTGACAGGAATGATATTTTTATAGTTAATCTTGCAGAATCCTTAAGATTGTTGATGTCAGATATTTTGATATTTTGATATGTCCAAATGGAATCACGGTCCTGTTGATGATCATCATATTGACATAGCGGATTGTGGCTTGATTGTGGATATCAGTACAAAGACTTGTAAAGCATGATCGTGAACTGCTCAAGAATTTTATGTATATACACGCATTTTATTGAACTACATGATATATGATATATAGGCATCATACCTAATATCTACGTAACTAAATTATTAGTATTATATTTTCTATGTTCTGCTGTGATGTTAGCGGAACGTTGAATGTTATACTGTATGTTCTTCGTCTGGTTTGGTTTTGCTCGATCACAATCAAAGGCAAAAAAAGTATGAATAATATACAAAATAACCACATTGTACATCCTAGATAGATATATATGCAAAATACACAAATGAAGGAAGAACAGAGCGGAACGCCATGTCATAACGATAATAATAATAATAATATAACTGTGTACAGTGTACGCTTTACAATACATGTACATATGTTTGTGCACATACATAAAATCCGGCTCTATAGTAAATTTATCAGTTGTTATTTGGTAGTTTTTGCATATAGCCAAAATCCATCCATATAGGTTTCTAGTATGTCGAGTGTATAGTGTGTCTACAAGCCGAGTTGAACTACCATTTTATTATCCTAGTGCATACAATATACAATACACGATACATTTTGGCATGCGTCTTGGCCTTCCAAATACAAAATACATAAACACATTTTTACTGTTCATGTAGACAAATGTGGATCTAGGATCGTGGATTTTATTTCTTTTATAGAGAAACGTCAGCAAAGTTTGTGTATATAGCCCACACTGTGTACTGTATGTTTATTTGCAAATTGAGGGCTACTCTGTGTTCCGTATTAGAGATTATAGAGAATCCTTTTCCTACAAGTAATTCAGTATTAAAATGTATTTTTGGCTCTCATCTCAAAATTCCAAATTGCAAAGCCACAGCCCAGAAAGTACATATGAAAATAATCATATTTACTTCAAGTACAAGCTGCGAACTACAAACATACATGATACATGACAGGATATGACATAAAAAATTAGTTTTCATTCGTATTGTCAAGTTATTCCAAAATCGAGAGTTTGTACCATAAACAGTAATATTATATTAATTGTACTTTTTATTGCAAATGCTGATTCTGATCCTCTTAATGTAAAAAGTAAAGACGAGAGGAAGAAATGATAGAAGTAGGTTTAAGAAAATGTCTAATGTTTGAGTGCTGGGACTTGGGAGTCGTATACGCACGCTCACGCACTTTTGGTCGATTTCCATTTTCATTTCCATTTTGAAAGGCAAAGGAAATACTTTGATTGCTCGTATCCGAACTTCTTTCGGCCTTTCTTCAAGTTGATTCATTTCATTAGTATTTTTATTCCTTCTTCATGTTTGATATTTTTTCTATTGATTACGTGGAGACACATGTGTATAATATATGTACAATGCACATTTAGTACATGCATAAAATTCAACTATAAAATGTAAAATATATGAATGTGCTCATTGTACACGGTACATTGTACAACGTACAAAGAACTAGATGCAGAGTGTAATAATTCGATAGTATTTCTTTTGTTTTTCTGTGTTTATTATGTAGTTTTTTGCGCATAAACCAGAGTTTTTCTGGTCTAGTTTCTTTGTCAAGAATCAGGAGTCAAGCTCAAGCTCAAGCTGAAACTCAAATCCAAGCTTAAGAATGAAATAGAATGGAGTAGAATGAAACTTGCATGAGTAGTGGACATGAAAAGCTCACATGAGTATTAACAAGGAGCAGAACAACAACAACAAGGAATAGGGATGGATAATGGAGGTATAATAGTTAATAATGAAAGTTGTATATCGTTCTCTATGCGTTCTCCCTCTCCTGTTTTCTACTCTCCTGATCTGCACTGTTCTGTTCTGTTCTGTGTAAATACTAAATACATGTAGCTTTCTAATACCTAGTTTGCTCTCGTTCCTTGATACTTTAGTTTTCATTATTTGTTATTACATTCACATTCCGTCGTTTTTTTGTTTTGTTTTGTTTCATTTCATTTCGTCTGCCTCGTCTCAATCGTCTCTCTCTGTAGTTTTCAACAATTTAATGTGAATTGTGGATTTGATTCGACGACTGTGGCTAACTGACCATAATAATAAAATGTGCTCATGGTTGTAGCTTGTATTAGGATTAGTACTTGGTACTAGTTGTTCTTGTATTCCCTTGTAGTAGGAAAATGAATGTAGTAGTATTGTACAATGTGCATTGTACATGACGCGCATCAATAGGAAATAAAGAGAGAGACGCATGCCATACCATCATTATTGTACAAATATGCACGTCTCTCCAAGTCTATAATGTTTACAAATACAATAAAAATAAACTATGGAGGAACAAAATGTTTCTTTTCCCTAGTCTATAAAAGAGTATGTAACACATATTGCTAGGTTTAGAGTTTAGAGTTAGAGTATATTATAGATATATTATGTATAAGAAACAAACGACAAACGACGCTGTGGTTCCATTTATGTGGATAAAGGACAGGCCAACCGTGTTATTACATTACAGAGAACAGTGAACAACAGACTATTTATATGTCTAATGTCGAATGTCTATCTTCTATCTCGATGTATGAAGCAGTCTCATGACAGCATCAATTTTGATGTCATTTTAATAGCTTTGTTCTACTACAGAATAATTCTATCAAATGGCGGTTAAATTCCACATTCTACGGTACTTTATCTGTCTCCGTCCATGTCCATGTCTAAATACTTTATACTGGATGCTAGATACTAGATAGATGCCTTGAGTTTACTTTGTAGTTCTTACTTGTACTTGTAAAATATACATTGCACATGCACAATGGATAATGGAAAATGGATTGGAGGTACATCGAAAAATCCAGAACAAATGAATAAACACGAGAAACTGCATAAAATTGAAAAATTCTGGCTAAATCCAATGCACAACTAAAAGTCATAATAATAAAAATAACAAATAATAATGATATACAAACAAGTAATAACTTAAATCAATAAAAAAAAATTAAGATATCAGTTTGTTTTATCATTTAACTTTTGTTTTATATGCTGTGGAGAATTTCCAAAAGGAAGGTAGATGATAGGCGACGATTTTGGGTGTAAATAAATCCTCTAGTAATAATATTATTATTATTGTGGTTGTTGTTCAAGTATCTGACATCTGACGCAATTGACAAATTATAAAGCAATTAAGTATTACAACATGTTAAATAATTTCTGTACAAATAGTATTACAGTAGTAGTAGTTGTTGTTGTGGTTATACTTGTAGTACATGTATGAATATTGAAGAAGTTCCCTTCTGTGGTATGTATATAGTATATATCATATAGGAAAGATATTTAGATGCGGATGGAAATGTAAATGTTCAGGTGACAGTACAAGTAAGACAGAATTTGTTTCCGAGCTTAGGTGAAAGAGAGAGACATGCTCTTGTATTTTGTATTGGGCACTGGCCACTGGCTACTGGAATTGTCAAATATCAAGTTGGCAAATTAAATATGCAGATATACGCAATACACACTACACAGGGTACTAATAGCATCATGTCTAGGAAATACAGAACACGGAGGATAAAATAATTATTGAGGTGTATTGTGTACTGTGTATTACAGCCATGGCAAAAAGGGAAACTTTCTCGCACTGGTAGTTGAATATCATAATATTATATTTGATATGCTGAATTCTGACACGGTGCTGGTTGCTGATATTCTTATTTCTTGTATTATATGTACATGCACAGATATTGTATTAGAAAAACACTAAACACCTTGGTGTTACACATACAGCGTATTACATATTACTTATAGTAATCGAATATACTTGTATTAACGTGTAACTTTTATTATTATTATAATGTCAAACATGGTTATTTTAGTTTTTGTACATATATGTAGATAGGGAACATGGAATATGGAATATGAAATATGCACACACAAGTAAGTTTGCATGCAATCATAGCCGAAATAATAATGCTCATAATATGTAATAGTGGGCTAATGGCTGATGTGCTTTCATTTCATTTTCCCTTTTTCCCTTCAAGTCTAAAGTCTAGTCACAATCAGAGAAACATGTGAGAATTAGGAGTACATAGTAAATGTGATGCATTTTGCACTCCTACTGCATTGATATCACACAAGATAATAATCCACGCACATTACATTATTATGACACTTTTACATTCATTCTTTATTCTTTCTTTGTCCGTTGTGGTGGAGTTAGGCAGTGTGTTTTGTATATATTGTATGCTGTATGTTGCATGTGTACACGAGATACAATAAAATACAATACAATTTAATACAGAATACAGAAACATACAATGGACAATGGACAAGCAGGAATTTGCATGAATGAGGTGGTATTGGTGACGATGAGTTTATTATTATGACTTGATTATTTCTTTCTCTCTCTCTCTCTCTCTCTCTCTCTATGTGGCGTCAACGTGTCAACAGTCGACTAATAGCAATAATTATTACAAATAATTATTTCTAAAATTGGTGTAATTGAGATTATACTGTCATTGTTTGACTATGCATTTATATGTATTTATACACAGAACGTATTCTATATTATATAATACATAATACATCATGTACATTATGTACTATTTACCCGAAAATGTTGTATTGTCGAGTGTAAATAAAACCTGTGTATGCAAGGAGTAAAGAGAACTATACGGGATTTCTGTCTCTCTCTGGGCAATATACAGAGTAATACAGTGTATATATGCACAATTAAAAAGTTTATCACTACCTCGAATCTTCAGCCTGGAATTTAGATGGATATATATTTAGGACATGGATTAATTAGTGAGTGATGTGGACACCCGCAAACTCAATTTTGAAATATAATATTATAACTACAATACAAAATACAAACAACTGTCATTCCTATTTTTATAATTTTTTATTGTATTTGAAATGCTTGAGTTTTGAATTTTGATTTTATCTTCAACCAAACAATCAATAAAAATATAAATTGTTCTTGGTTATCAGCAAACGAAATTGACAACAAAATTTTGTGAGAGAAACAGTTTAAAGGTTTCTTGGAGCTCAAAATTGAATATAAATATGTAATATGTAACATGCAGATAGTTTGTACTTTGTCCAATGGAAAATGGTTGCAATAACAACAATGGTGATACATGATACAATTGAGTTGAACACAGAATACAGTTAATATATTTTAATGACGACCATTTGCGTGTCTGTCTGTGTATTTGTAATGATATAAAAAGTCCAGCTCAAATAATCTAAGTGGGTGACCGGAAGAACGTGGAAAACTGGTCTATGTGTTGTATGTTGTATTTTGTGGGCCTGACAGATGAGGTCACTGTCAAGCGTCAAGCATTGCTCATGCCTAATGCATATAATATATTCAAATCCATATTCACATTCATATATGCATGCATTATGACATGCTCCTCTTCTCGTGCAAGTGTATGTCAAGTCATTTTGTTGTTTGTTGTTTGGGACATTGACAAAGAGAGAGAAAGATACTTTTCATTTCACTCACTTAAAAACCTACAAACTCACAAACACACGAACTCATTGAAATTAAATAAGTGTGTTTTTTCTCTCTCTCTGTCTCACTCTGTCTCACTTTGTGTTGAAAGTTTAACGTTACATACTTTTTGGTCAATTATCTCGTGTACATGTCTAACATTTGCATATCATATGGTAAACCATATACAAACCATATTCAACTTGTATTTACTTGTAAGCAAATCGTATCAATGTAGTTAGATTGTGTTTCATATTATACTGTATCATCGAGACTCGTCCAATGATTATATTGGATTGGATTGGATTGGACTGGATTATAATCGTGTAAGTTGTAAGTTGCACTTGAATTTTACAAATATGCAACACATACAATTCTACAATTCACAACACATGTACAATGTAAAATGGACAGGGGAAAGAATTAAGGTTATTACTATTGTTTGGTTTAGTTTTCCTAAAGAAAAAATTTCTTATCATTCCATGTATGCAGTCTTTAGTCTACTTTTGTATAATTATTATTACAATTGTGATAATATATAATAATAATAATAAAAATGATACAAATTTCGTGTAGTATTTCATTCTTTCTCTAAACTCTAAACTGATATTGCATGACATGCAATAGTATTCCTATTATGTTTTGTATGGTGTATGTATATGATAATAATAATACATGATACCGATCAGTGCTGGAACGAGGAGTGAAAGACGAGAGAATGAAAAAATATGAGCGAGACAAAATACATCTAGTTACTTTTAATTTTCCAACGTCTAATGTTTAATGTCCAATGTGTAAGGAACAAAGCAATTATGAGCAATTATACAAGTGATAAGTTGACTCATTTGATTTGGATTTGTTCATGATGATGCTTTTCCTTGTGTCTTGTATATTATGTATTTTGTATTATGCCTGACTGAGTGACTGATGCGCTAATGAATGGCATGGAATGAAGGGAATGGAAATGAAATAGAACAGAGTTGAAAACATTACGAATTATACAGTACATATTTTACAAAGGGATTTCCTTGTTTAATTCTGCTCCTTTCTTTCAACACGTCTAATCTAAGGACGTCAAAATGTTTCCTACGGTTATAAAATCAGGTCTTTCTATCTTTTTTCCATGCTCATTCTTATTTTTGATAGTGGAATTTGTTCCTCAAGGCAAAAAGATTGAATGAATGAATGAAGTGTAAATTTTACTATACTTAAATTGTTAATAGTCGGGATTTGTCTTGTTTTTTTAAAAATATGTTTTGCTTCAAATTCAAAATTCTTTCAACGTTCAAAATTCAAAGTCCATCAAAGCTTAAAATGCATGTATAATGTATAACGTGTGCATGTAATTTAATCTGGAATTTTTAGTTGTAAAAGATGACATAAAAATTGCACATGTTGTAATTATACCCATTATTGATGCTCTCTCTAGTATACATGTATAGTTGTAAATGATACTACTGATTAGTGATTCTACCTGCACATGTTTATAAGTTGTATGTCGTATGTGTTGGTATTTGGTGTGGTGTGTGCGTGTGATAAATATCTTGTTGTAGAAGTGTCAAGTGGTCAATCTATCTTATCCTTAGGATAGAAAGGTAGATGGATGGATAGAAATGAAGGAAAAGGGAAAACATGATAATCATTAACATTATCATTATGATTATTATTATTATTGTTATATTAGGTAACTAAATATGCACATGTAGTCACTATGCATTATACATTGTACACCGTACATTGTACATGTTTGTCAGAGCAAGGTTAAAAACATTCAAAGCAAAGATAGATATGATCAGGTAACATAAAGTGCACTGTCCTAGGCAAGTCTTTAGATTTTTGATAAAACTACCATCATATTCACATGCTAGTATTTCTCTCATACTGTCCTATTATGGACATGGACATGGAAGTAGATACTAGATACCAGATACTAGTTATAGATAATACAACATGCAGTATGCATCAATGTTTACACAATCATGTGGTCAATGGTCATATTAATAATATTGCTCACATTTTTCTCGTACATACATACATAAACAAATAGATGAACCTCCAAAGAGTAGGATTCTATTAAGAATCAGGAGTGGTTAAGAGTATTAAGATATTTGATATTTGGATGCATGTATTCGTATACCTTGCTTTGGCTTGACTGGTCTGACCAAATTTACATAATACTTAGTAAATGAGTGTTTATGGTTTAAAGTAAATAATGTAAATATTAATTGAAACATGTTTAGTACGTATGTTTGTTGTTTTATGCATCAAAAGTGTATTTAATGTGGAAACGATGTATACTGTACACACTCGAAAAACCTGTGATTTTTAATCCAAAATCACATTGAATTTAATGTGATTTGGAATTAAAAATCACGTAG